>JAOWBW010000911.1:478343-510712 GCA_026119855.1 Campanula takesimana
TATTCCGTTCATATAAATATTTTCATTATGCATTTTTTAGACATTTAGTTTTACAAATATAAAAAAACTATTGAAAAAACATTTAATAACAAACTCTTTTTCAAAAAAGACCTTATTAATGAACATATATTGAAGGAGGGCTTCTATGTACTCAAACATGAATGTGTGACCATGATTTACTTAAGGTTTCTAACATAATTAGCATGCTTCATATATATCATGAACTATCTATGATTGTCGCATAACTTACTTCTTGTTTACAATAAGCATGCTTAATAGAGGTCATGGTTTATCAATGATTTAAGAACATTAATGTGGGGATTTTAGTAAATTATAGAGTATAAGTTTGTTTTAGTTTAGAGACATAAAGGAGGAAAATTTTAAGAGTGTTATTTTATAAATTATCGCTGTTAAATCATTATTGAGATAGTGGAGTAAACTACATAATGTTCAATTTTGTTCTGTCAACAAGTCATGGGCTTCTTGTATTAAACGATGTGACTTGTCGATTCAAGGCCATTCCACATCGTGGGATATTGGCTTGAAACATATTCATCAAAGATATTGAAATTGAAAATGAATCCGGTGATGAAAAATTTAGGATTTTTTGAAAATACACCTATTGAAATTGAAAATGAATCTGGTGATGAAAAATTTAGGAGGAGTCTTTTTTGAGAATACACCTACCGTTATCGAAAACATGCACAGGATGGACATGAGTTCTGACTTAGGTATTATACGAATTCAATGCTTTCTGACTTAGGTATTATACGAATTCAATGCTAGCAACCATTTAATTAATAACCTCCTAGTCTGATAAAAAAAAAATGTAGAGTTGACAAAAAAATGATATGGAATCATTGTTTTGTGCTTTATATTGACGAAATGAGTTATCAATTTTTTTTGTGTTGTTTTGTTTCTACTTTGATAGTTGTTCTTGTTGCATTCGCCGTTTTGCATATATTATTTTGTGATGTGTTTGCTCTGTCGGAATCCCAACATAGTCATGCCCGGGCTACTTGGGGCATTAATAGCAGTCTAGTTTCTGTTTGAATTGAGATCAACGAGTCTGGAGAAAAGAGCAATTCTTTGTGTAGGAGGGACTTAACAAGTCCCTTTGACAAATATTTGTCCATCAATATATAATCAAATAAATTGTACATCTTCGTCGTGCATATAATTACAACAGAGAATAAATATTGATACACACACAAAAAAAGAAGGTAATGTCGTATCCGATAAACGAAATATAATACTAAAACAAAGACGTTGACTCAGGCTGGCTTCGTACCTTTGGACTTTGACTTAGCTGAACTAGCTTTGGCCTCGGCAGCTGCAGCTTTCACAAGAGTGGTAGGCTTAATAACACTCTTCGGGTTGAGAGCTTTCCTAATCTTGTACACAGCCCAAGCTGTACCTATAGCATGCCCAGCAGCACTCATCCCGTCATGGGTCACCTCTCCGGCTTGTTCTCCATACCTTAAGTCAACAATCCAAATAACATCCTAAGAACAAATCCCAAGAAAAAGTAAAACCAATATAGTAGATTTTAAAATCTCACTAAAAAAAAGATAGTTCCGTAATGGCCGCTTTGACATACTCCCTCCGTCCCACAACAAAGTACCCATTAATAAATAAGTACTATATAGTTTCCTTTTTAGTTAAGTGATACTTTTCCAATGAGACACTCAAAATGGCAAAATGGGTACTTTGCAATGGGCCGGAAGGAGTACTTATCTTCAACTGGCAACAGATAAAGCTTCAGATATTTACCTCTGCGAGACAAGTCCTGTTGTCACAGCTGAAGTTGTTGACATTACGTTCCTCCCAGCAACTTCAACAGCATCAAACGCTTTATCTGTTTGGAAACATCACGTTGGAGAATTTCAGAATAATAAGAACATGAAATACCACAATTGTACAAGGATAAGTGCGCATGTAGTTGTTATATAGTCTATGCTTCCTCAAGCAAAAAACAAGGGTTAGATACAAGTGCGGACCCATGTGTCATGTCGGCAAAAGTTTCAAATTTGCACTTAGTTAAGAACATACACCCCCACCCCACCCAAAAAAAAAAAAAAAAAAAACTCACAATAAACACAAAAGAAACAATCCTGTCAAGTCTTGACTTGCATCTATGGCAAAAATGAAGGGTCCAAATACATGGGTTCTAGTTATATTAACACTCATCCCTTCCACACCCAAGTTTGCATCCCAAAATAAAAACTAAATCACAAGTAAAGGTCTAAGTTTGGGCCGTCCAAAGAACAGAGTCTGGTGCTTCAAATTTGGCAAATAATTGCCGCAGTTACAAAATGTAGGTAATTATGAGTTTTTTTGACTGAAATGTAAGAATATCCAGTTAAATCATCATGCCCTTGGCACATGCATAACCAAATTAGTAACTTGAAATTGGAATTGGTTTAAAAGAGGTCAAATGATTTTTTTTTATATTTAACGGGTAGAAAAATAAACTTATTTTTTTCAACCACGCTTTTACTCCTTATCTCCCATATCCGCAACCGCAATCCATCTCTCCCATTCCCAACTATCACCATATCCCTCTCTCCTCCCCACCCACTCCGCCTCCTCCTGCATTGACAACCCCCCCCCCCCCCCAGGAAACTACCGCCCTTCCTCTCATACCCCTACTTCCTTATATGATTCCACCTCAGCTTCCCACCCCACTCTTCCACGGTTTCACCCCCCTCCTCCCTACTTCAAAAATCAGAAGGGGAATCTTTCCTCTTTCTCTTACTAAATCTATGGCCTCTGCTGCACTAGAGTTTAATAATGACGCCATTATCATTCAAGTCCCTCCTCCGCCATCATGAACTACGGTTCCATAACATCCTAGCTCATTGTTGTTGACGTTGGGAAATATGTCCAAATATGGTAGTCTTAGAGTTGATTTTCGCTGCTCACGGTCAAAGGACTTGACCATGAGACTGTTGTGTTTGAATATATTAAGTAACTTAGGTATGTTGTTTTTGTTTTTAGGTCATAGAGACACAATTGATTGGGTTTTCTTTAGGGTTGTATAAACAAAATCAAATTAATGGTGTTAGTGGTGGAGGTAGTGTTGGCGTTAAGAGGTGGGGGTTGGTCAAAAAATATGATATCAGGGAAAGGGGTTTCGAATTTAAAGTTGAAGTTGAAACTAAAATGGTTAAAATTGATAACCAAACAAGAAGATCCACAACAAATGACTAAAATGGCCAAACATAAGTTGCATATGTTTAGCAGGTGATGATTTGTCTGAGTTTTCTAACATTTCCATCCAAAACTCTTGATTGCTAACATTTTGTAACTTCAGACCCTTATTTGCTAAATTTAATACATCGAACTTTGTTTATGAACGATCCCCAAATTGTAGACTCTTATTTTGTAATTTACCCCAAAATAAATAAAGAAACTACACATTCAAGTAATATACTTTCCATTTAGGTCATTCAACAGATTTATGTTGAAGCCAATAAATTTATGACCTTTAACCTTATTGTATTACACGTCAATTTAGAAATTTAGTTTGGGCTACTGATTAAGATAGTGAGAAAAACCTTAAGGGTACTTATAGCAATTAAAGTTGACTTTAAGATGTTTCTAGAATCAAAGATAAATAATTTTAGTGGAGGGGGAATTATCATCGAGTTTTTTGTCAAACAGACATGCGTACTATCAGATTATTGCAATTTCCCACTTGTACGGTCAAAACTCCCAATGTCACTTGCGTACTTTAGTTTATTAACAATTTGACCGTATTTTTTAACTGGTCATTGTCGTTTTTTTAACAGAAATTGGTAATATACTATCTCGTGACTAACATACGTTAAATACTAAAATAGTCTATGGTTGGAATTAACTCAAATTTAACAAATTAATTTCCTAAAGGAAAAGACTGATATACCCAATATAACCTTCAGTGAAAATTTCACCCAAAATCACTCCCCACCATCGTCATACGCACGGAAGAACACACCGTCTCTCCCGCTCCAACTCTTCTCTTCCATGGCGTCTCAACTCCCCTAGGTTGCCTCTCAATAGTGCCTCCCCACCACTAGACTTGCACGCTTGTCAACGCTTTCCCTTTCCCCTCTCCCCTCTATCGCCATCGACCTCTTTCCTTAGGCCGCACGTCCCTTAACCTTCTCCCTATGTGTTCGTCGCCATAGACACCGTTTATGTGTGCGTGTGAATTTATGTGTCTCTGTTTGAGTATATTCTTATTTGGTTGGGACAAAATTTCAAGATCTGAAGATCTGTGTGTGCGTATGAGTGACCGATTCCCAGATCTGACGATTTTTTGTTTTTAGTTTGTGCTCAGATTTTGATTTCGAGTCTCTGTGTGTGGTGTTTGGTTTACAAATTCGATTTGCTGATATGATTTTTGAATTTCGTGAATGTTTGTATCCGATTTCTAGATATGGGGTTTGCTGGGTGTGGTAAGGAGGTTGATGGTGGTGCAGTTTGATGGTGAAGGTTGTGATCGATAGAGACGAAGATGTTGAGGATTCTGATGGTGGTATTTTGTATTGGTGGGTGGTGGGTGGCGTTGATAGTGGTGGATCATTGGTGTTGCTGGTAGTGGTGATTAGATGGAGTTGGATGTTGGAAAGGTGTTAAGTTTGGGTTAATTCCAACCACAAACCATTTAAGTATTTAACGAGTGTTAATCACGCGATATCACTTGACCAATTTTTGTTAAAAATTGATAATTCCGTATGAGGGATGAGGACATTGCAATTGAAAAAATTTAATAACCACATTTGAAAAATACATGGACAAACCCGTTAAGTTTTTAACACCAGTTAAAAAACATGGTTAAATTGTTAATAAACTAAAGTACGCAGGTGACATTGGGAGTTTTGACAGTACAAGTGGGAAGTTGCCATAATCTGATAGTACGCATGTCTGTTTGGCAAAAAACTCAATTATCATCTCAAGGTCACTTCGACACAGAAAAACCATATGTTGGAAAGGGAGAGAGAGAGAGAGAGAGGAAGAACATACTGAAGCCATCCAGGGAAGCGATAACAATTTCCCCAGGAAGAAGGTTGAAGAATTTCTTGCCAACACCTCTGTTTACGATTGTACTTGTGAAGAATCCAGACACTTTCACAACTCCTGAAAGGATCCCCATCGCCACATTCTCTGACATCTTTGTTAATTTCTTGACCCTGAAGATAATATATTTTCTTTATCAACTCATATATATATACATACGAAAACAAAATAGAACAGGATGGATATGTTATTTAATAAGCTTGTAACCAAAAATGACACTCATATCTAAATGCTCATCAAGAAATATGTGCCTAACTAAGTATTAAGTTATGACAGTAACCTGTAACTATCATGTTCCAATTTGTATTTGCAATGACATATTGCTGACATTAAGGGCATAATATTACAGCTAGTACTAAAACCGCATAAAACTCAACCCCCATAGTTTTCTTAAAATTGGAAAATTAACACACATTTAGGGACAGCAGGGAATAAGTGGGTGACACAACTGAACCCTGCAGCACGGACCTGCCAAGCTCACTAAAGAAGATTGCCGATCATCTAGTAAACATCAAACTTAGATGAAGACATTCAATCATAAACAAAGCTCACATAAGATAAACTGACTACTGTTTGATCAATTAGATAATTTCTGACATAAGAAACTCGATACTCACTCCGCCCCGGAATGATATTCCCATGTGACTTTTTAAGGTAAACACAAGTAACCTTTGACCAAACATTAATGTCAATCTAATCATTCCAATAAAATTCTAAAATTGTTATTTGTAAATCACTTAATGATTTATCAATTACAACTTTTAGCATTTCACTAGAATGATTAAATACTATTTGGTCAAAGTTCACTTGTCTTGACCATCAAAGGTCAAATGAGACTATTTTTCCCCCGGACGGAAAGAGTATTTCCTAACTTGTTTTCATTCTAGTCCATATATTTCATTAGTTTTAAGTCTTTCTGTATCGACCAAGTTCTTTCCCTAAAAGCAAACATTTAACTTGGATGTGTTCAATGAGCTAAGAAAGGTGCTCTAATCTCATTCAAGCTTCAAGCTGGGATCATATTATCTTAAACTCAGAGGTATAAACCACTCTACTATGGCAACAAAAAACAGTCAACAAACATCAACTAAACAAAACAAGATTCACCAAGCAAATCAAGATCATACCTTTTCATTCTCCTCAAAGCTTGAGGACTAATATCCGAACACTGACCCGACCCGACCCGCTTCTTCAAGACTTCATTCCCCCATCTCAACCCATCCACAGTCACATCTCCACACCACAATATCCCCCTAATCACCTGACCCGATCCAGCTGCAATCAACTTAGCAGCACGCCCACTATAATCCTCCACATTCGGAGCCAACGTAGTCCAGTAAGCAGCCGACATCCCCTTCGCCAGCTCCTCCTTGTCACCTCCCTTCCCCATCTCTGCCGGAGAAACCTCCAACACCTTCCCAGCCGTCTCTCCCTCCACTTTCTTCACTGAAAAAGCACTGTACTGTTCCAGAACTCCATCAAATTCTTTCAATAAATTCTCCTGCCCTTTTGATGCAATCGTCAAACCATAATTCAACAAATTGTCCGACTGAATCACGCCGACGGTGTCATCATGCTCCGGCGGGACACGGAGTGTGAAAAAGTAATGCGAATCATCAAGCTTCACCGCAGCTTCATCCCTGGCCAACGGCCATTGAATTTCATCACCAACCCGAGCTAGAACAGCGACGACTTTGTCATTTTGCTTAAGCCGAACTATAATCAAATCCCCAGAAGCAAGCTCGATGCTTTTTTGCTTGTCGATTAAATGAAGAATAGCGCCGGGTATTCTAACAAGGACATCTTCAGAAGATTCAAACGGAGCAGATGGATTCGAATTACTGCTGATTTCATCGGGAAACAAGTTTTGGGCAAAATCGTCCATGTCAATAGTGGGGTTTAAAGATGATGGCTTTGAAGATGGGTTTGAACGGAAAGTAGAATCGGAATCTGGGTTTGACATAATGACTTGTGGGTAGAGAGAATGTGGGGGTTTAGGGTTTTGGGATGATGATGACGACATGGTTTCCTTCTCCGATCAAATTGAGAGAAGGAAAATGTAGGAGTTTGCAATAGATAGTGAGATTTGAGGGGTTAGTTTAAAAAGAGGTGAAACTTATGGACGAAGGAAAAAAAAGGGAGGGAAATATGTATGGAGGTTGAAGACGGCGGGAAGGAAAATGTAGGAGTTTGCCAGTGGCGCGTGAAGGGATTGAACGTGGGATTATCGCGTTAATGATTCCGTGTAGAGTGGTGGACGATTGTGTGTTAAGAAGACCATTTGCCAATTGAAAGGGATAACTATTGCGTAATAACTCATGATCTCTTAGTCATCAAAGTTTTCATTTGACCATGTATTTAACTATTGACAACTCATTTATAGTTCATAGGAAATAAGTAATCTCCGTCCCACTTAACAAGCACTTTTATTTCATAAAGTAATCTTGTCAATTCCCAAAAACTGCACTTTTCATATTTTCATAAAATATTGATAATAAGCATTTTATAAGCAATTGTTATTGTTTCATTTACATCTAGTATCATAACATTAACATAGAATAGAATTGCATAGAGATATCTAAAATTTTCATAAAATTATGGTCAAAGATCAAATGAATTAACCGAGAAAAATCAAACAATACACATCACATTGAGCTGGACGGAAGTTAGTAGTATACTTTTGGTTTTGGAGCTGAGTTTATTGCAAAAGTGACATGCGTACTTTGTGCAATATATCAATTTGACTCGCGTACTTAATAAACATCAAATGTGACATGCGTACTTATGATTGGCAATATTTTTAGACTAATTTTTAACCCCCGTTAAAAAGTTAACGGGGATGCTAATAATTAACAAAAGATGACTTTTATTGTAATATCAGATTTACGTTTAAAACGGGGACATTTTGAATTTCCTAGTCCAACGAATTATTTTATCTATCCATATAATCCCTCCCCACACTTTAAATTGTAAATAAGTACACCCCAACCTCCCAAATCACACCCAACTCTCTCTCTCTCTCTCTCTCTAAACTGAAAGATCGATGTATTCTCTTGGTTTTCTTTCAAACAGTTGGAGTGCAACATAAGGATTCACACAACCAAATCCAAATCCTTCTCATTCTTTTGAATTATTATCTTTTGAAATCGACATGAAATGACGACATTTAATGTAAACAAAAAAAGATGAAAAACGTACCTGAAGAAAATAGAACCAGAACTTTGCTTAGAACTCTTTGTTAGCTCTAGCTGATGTTGCTGAAATCTTTCTATTAACACCAGTCGCCATCTTTCTTTCTTTATTTATCCCAAATTCTTACACAGAAATCAACAAGTTAGCCCACCAGAAATGACCAATTCAAATTGTCGCCGAAAAAGGGAGTCTTCGGTGAGGTTTGATAAGCGGAGGGTTTGACCAGAGTTGAGGAGGCGAGTGGTCGCCGAGTGAGGGAGGGGATCGTTCGCCGGAGTTGAGGGAGGGGGTCGCCGGAGTTGGTAAGTTAGAAAGAGAAAGGAGAGAGGGAGAGGGAGTTTCTACTAAGAGAGAGAGAGAGAGAGAGCTGTGAAATCTTTCTACTAACACTTCGTTACTTTTTTTGTTAAGTTATTAGCATCCCCGTTAACTTTTTAACGGGGGTTAAAAATTAGTCTAAAAATATTGTCAATCATAAGTAGGCATGTCACATTTGGGCATGTCACATTTGATGTTTAAGTACGCGAGTCAAATTGATATATTGCACAAAGTACGCATGTCACTTTTGCAATAAACTCTTTTGGAGCTAAGTATTAGCCTATAATTTCATGGTTATTATGTAAAAATTAAGCAAACAATGTATTCTTTTTTTCCCAAAAATAAGGTTCATACTTTATTTTTGCAAGTTTATAAATGAATATTATAAAAAATGAATAAATAATTCAAGTGATGAGAACATTACAGTCCAAAACACTACTTATAATTTAAGTGTATAAAAAATAGATTTTTTTTAATATACAAGCATGGTAAAGTGAATTGTCCGGCACATTTACTCCAGAACGAAGTAATATGGGACGATAGAATATTATTTAGATTGTAAGCGATTCAGTTTATATCACGATTTGAGACTGAACTAAATCAACCAATGCGATATTTAGTTTGTTTTCAAGCAGTAAGGGTTCTGACGGTCTTAACATTTGGCAAATGACGTGATTTAGATTGCGTTTGGTCTGACTCTTTCAAACCTACCAAAACCAAACCGAAACGTGATTTGATCACAAGATCGAATCAAATTGGACTACCAACCCAAACCACTAAACGTCTTAAACGAACCACCAACCAACACACACACACACACACAAACACACACACATATATATATATCGTAGATTCGTATGTTGAGTAATATTCACTGATGGATGATTAAAAAAACTTATATTGCATTAGACTAATTTTAGCCTCGTTTTGTATCTTAATCGATATTCATTTCATCATATGTTATCTACGATCGACATTGAGTAGTGCGCTCTCTTACTTTAACATCTCTTCCTCTAGTCTACCTCTTCATCCGGCCTTCCTACCACATTCCTCGCTCTTCATCCGACACCAAGCACTCTTCCTTTGTGATCACAGAAAATTTAACCAAATTTGACACTGAGTTGTAGTCTAAAGCCAGGTATGAACCTTAACTTGAAATGTAATTTAAATTGCTGTTTGAACAGCAATAGTATAAGCCAGGTATGAACCTTAACTTGAAATGTAATTTAAATTGGTTTGGTTGATAAAAAATATTTTTAAATTGATGCTAATGATTCGGTTTGTAAATCGGAATATTGAAGCTAAAATTGATTATATTATTATAGTGAAAGATCATGTCTTGGCAGTGTGTAAGTACCCCAATCTGAAATCGACCTACTCTAGAGGAATTCTTGGTACCATTTAGGGATAAACCAATGGGCCATGACCTCACTAGGATAAACCTGATATTCCAGGACTAAACTGGAATTAAACTTGGAAAAATCCAGAAGCTCGCCAAGTCGAGTCGTACGGATGGTTTGGGCACATGAGGGGCTAAGCCGTACAGCTACTTTGGGCACCCTCAGCCTCTATAAATTGAACCCCATGCTGATCATTTCAGGGGGGAGAAACAACATAAGAGAGATTACTCTGTCAAAATCACTACAGAAGTGTGAGAGGAGTGAAACAAAGAGTGAAAGAGAAAAAGGAAGATTGGCTAAACCAAAAGAGGTAAAGCCACCTTCTCCCCCTCCCTTCTCTTCATCTATAACTCCATTTTATCTTCAATCTTTGTTTAAGTTATGTTAATCTTTATGTTATTTGCAAGACTTGTTCATTCAAGCACCTTTACATTACTTGCAAGACTTGTCCATTCAAGCACTTTACATTTATGCAAGACTTGTCCATTCAAGCAAATATACATATATTACTCTATATTTTTCTTGTCCAAGCCATGAGATGATTCAAGGTGCCCTCCATGCTTTCTGTGGAAGAGGTTCAAACCTAGATGATCATGGCTTGTTGATTGTCATTTACATTCTTGTCTAGTTGGAATACTGTTTTTTGTTGGCAATAATAATCATTTGGATGATAAAGCCTCCATCTTTCTCACCCAATAATGATCTAGCTCTAAAGTCCCCTTTGGGGTCATAAAGATTCAATCTTTATATGTTATTTTGACTCTTTGAAGGTTAATAAGTCATAAAAATACCATTTTGGGGATAAAGTTTCAATCTTTAATCACCCAATGGTCAATTTTGGCCCAAAGGGCATGTTCATCAACTTCTCTTAATTTTCTCCCATGATTGCTTATGATCACACCCAAATACTTGTTTTGGGGACTAAGTGATGATCATTTAGCATAGGAATGTTGTATTTAAATTTATAAAGTGTTTTAAACAAACTGGAATCAAAACAGTTCTGTCCAGTTTCAACAGAATGTTCTGTTTCTGCTCTGAAACTGGACTGTTCTTGACTGGACTGTAAAATCCCAGGAAACGCCTTGTACATCCGTACGGCTATGTTGGGAACAGAGGGAAAAATATCTGTTTTGCCCTCTAGTCCCTATTTTCTTGATAAACAGACCCTTTCAGTTAAGTTTTTCCAAATAAAACCAATAACAGAAACTTTTCCGTTAAATACACACACACACATGCACATTTTCAAACTAACAAGGGAGACTCGGTTCTTTCGGAGGCATTTTGGGTGAACCGCAAATATGTTCTTCCCAAAGTGTAACCTGACCTCCGAACTCACCTTCTCTAACCATTTTCATTTGTTGGGTTTGAAATTAACAAATGTGGCGACTCCATTTCTTTTTCGTTAGGAAAGTTAACCATGTTTGGTATTTTGCCTTTGAAACTCGTTGTTTTTGGGGCGGGATCCTTACAGTGGCGACTCCGCTGGGGAAAAGAGTGCTTACGAACTTCTCTTTAGAAGCTTTGGAAACACTTTTGTGTGGGTCAAACTCCCGTCTCCGTTAGTTAACTTTGTGCATGATTGTGTGTTTTTGTCGTTTCTGTTTGAACTGTTTTGAGTGCACACGTTCTGGAAATGCAATGAATTGGAGCATGATGATCAGAAGTTGGAGAAACTGAGATAAAATCTCAACCCTCTTGGTCTAGCCGTACGGCTACTTTGGTAAAAGGCCAGAATGTTGCAAATTAACGATTTTGTGCAGGGCAGCAACATTCTGAAATTGCCTTCTGCTTCTGCTTGTCCAGGTTCCAAATTTACAGCCTTACTTGTTCACATTACCTTTATTCTTTTGGCCAAAACTTTTCTTTTTTTTTAAAAAAAAAAAAACTTGGTTTTGCATGATCTCTTGTCAATAAAAATGATTTCCAAAATCTCATTGTGCATAACCCCTTTTTGTAAAAAATTCTTGACTCTTCGTGTTGTGCACAACTTGCTTTGTACAAATGGTTTCAATGTAAAGATTATTCTTTTGACAAAATGTTTAATTCGAAAATTCTTTGTTGTGCACAACTTGGTACATATACAAGTTTTGGTCTTTGTTTAATCATGTTCTTTTGATTCATTGTGAGTATAAGATGCTTACTTGCTTGTTCATACTTGTTCATATCTTGCTTATGCCATGTTCATCATGTTGAAAAACAAAGTAAAAATCTTTATTTTGACTCATAAAAGGAATATAGAATTGACTTCACACAACGCGCACTTGGCCTTGCACGTTCCAACTACCCTTTAAACCCGGGATGGATGCCAGATGCAGCTCGATTGGCGCTCTTGTTCCCTTCGAGCGCGCACGGGTCCATTCCACCTCCCCTTCCAAGCCGAGTCAACCACACATGTCCGTGACACACAAATACCGTGACTTTGGTTGGTTTTTGGTCTAGTACACATTGCCATTATCTTTGGGCATGTGTCCAAAGTCAATTGTGGCCAAGTTAATGCCCGGTTTACGACTCCTTGATGTAATGCAAGCGTGGCTAACCCGCCTCTAACCCGTGTGTTAACAACGACCAGAATTAACAAAGGTCATGTGCTAAAGATGGGGTAACACCGTGTCGTTAAGCCCTAATGAACAGGTCATGTTAATCATCCTTAAGCTCATGGTCAAGGATCAAGACACCTCATTCAAAATGGGGTCATGTCAGAATATCGATGCAGCCTTCGGAACAGTCTCGATCCCGACTGGGGCTTAATCATGATTAGGATGACCCGCACATCAAGAGCATTGCGACGCACTAGACCTTAGGATCATTTCTTTCGGTCGGTGGAAGCCGCTTGCCCTATAGGACCCTCGCCCGGGATAGTCCGTCCTTGGGAGTGTGCAGTACAGGTGAAAAACGAGGGGTCTATAGACGTAGTGATGGCCTCCACTGATCCAGGATTTAGAATAGTTGCGAAAAATAAGAGAAATCTTTTCCAACCAATAAGGAGCAAAACGTGTTCTGAGGGTACATGAATAATAAGTGTTAAGTCATCAAATTGCGCGCTAACGTTTGCTCGTGTGACAAAACCGCTTAATAATTTATAGAAAATAATCAAAATCCTTTTCTAAAAGGTGGAAATTGTTAAATTCATCCAAAATGCATGGCTTGGGCTTCTCCCCCTAAAAGGGTCAAACTCGTTTCTCTCAGTGAGTCAAAATCTCATTTGTGTCAAGTCCCTACCTTACTCAAAGCATGACTTTTCGAGTTTCTTTCCACGGTGCCCTTACGGCTTGTCGGTCATTTATGAAAATAGGAAATGGATGCCCGAATTGGAGTCATCGAAGGAGCTGTAAACGCCATACAACAAGTAGTGAGGCGAATGGAACATGACCAAATTCGTCTGCTAGGGGACGTCGCCAAAATGGAAGAGAGGCGAGTCCCCGATCTTGAAAAAGAAACCGAAAGGATGTGGGTTCAAATGGTACACCCTTGCCTCCGAGAACTCCTGAAAGACAGGGAAAACGATTGGCACCAAGAAAGGCAAAGCGTGAGAAATGAGATAAACTCACTCAGTCACAGCCACCAAGAGGACATGAGGAGGGTAGGGACATGCATGAACGCAACGGTGGATGCGATCCTTGACATCCGGGCATACCTCAGAGGAAGTCCCCAGAACATCCTTGTTAGACAAGCATCCAGCACTCCGAACACCTATACCGATCCCGGACAACCTTGAATCATCCAGAAGATCCACCACAACACCCAAGCAGAAATCTGCCGCCGAAGAACGACAGACTCAAGGCGGCCGTCCCCAAATCAGCTCGAAGTCAAAGGTTTGCCCCATACCGCCGTTTTCGGGAACTAGGGATTCCAAGAGCCCAGTTGTTGGACCTATTGCTCAAAGAAGGGAAGATCCAGTTACTCGACCCTAGCGTGATCTTGACTGAACACCCAAGTCAACGGCTCGACGACGCTCTCTTCTGCCACTACCACCAAGGGGTTGGACATTCTACCGAGGCTTGTGATGCTTTAAAAGACAAGATCCAGGAGCTCGTTGATGAAGGGATCATCACAAAGCAAGGTAATGAATGGGTATGAAGTCGGAAAAGGGAGAAGGGAGGAAGGAAGATGATTAGGAGTGGTCCGGTCTCGTAGGTTCTAGAGAGTCTTTCAAAAGTCCGTTGTGGACAAGGTATTTTGTTTATTTTATGAAAAGCCCTGCGAGGCAAATGTCATGTGAAAAGCCACGGAGTTGGGCATGGTTGAAACAGTAGAATGATCGAGTCAATAGAGTCAATAGTCGAGTCTATGTTTGTAAAAATTGAATCTCCCGTGAAATGGATCGTTTTTTTTTTACTTCTATTCTCTCTAGACTTGAGGCATTATCTTGAAAAACGCATTAATTCTCGGAATCGCTTTGATTAATGTTGTCAAGTGATTGCTATATCCCCAAAATGACGAGTTGATTCCCAAACAGTCAACAACGACTCATTAAAGGATGAATGGACCTAAACGCAAAAGAGTACGAAATGCAAACAATTAATCTTAATATGAATAAATGTTGTGATCAATTGGCATGAAGAAAATCATTAATGGCAAATCTTCCCCCATACACTCTCCCGATACACAACCCCATACACCTTTTTAAGATAAATCCCTAATACATGCCAAAGACATCCCGAGACAGTGGAAAAGTGAGGGCGTTGTTGCTCAACCACCAAGGGTTAACCGTGATCACATGCGCGCAGTCAAGCAAAGGGCTTCCCAGACTTTCAAAGTCAGCCCAAAGCGACAGGCACACCGCCAAGGGGCTACAAAGGAGCTAATACCCGGAAAAGAAAGCTAAGGCTAATATTGTCCTCCTCCTTAAAAAAAAAATTTGAAAGGAGGAGAGGAAATGGCAAAAAGAAAACGCTTGCCTCAAGAAACTCATCCCCACCCAAGAGAGTTCATCCCAAGAGATCCATCTCAAAAGGATCGCCGCAAAAGCTAAGTGAGCAACAGCGTCTTCCGAGACAGTAAAAGGAAACCGATCCCGACCAAAACTGCCCATAGCCGAACTACGACGACCTGAGCTCCTCACATCGAGGGGAACGTAGGAAACCTTCGGGTCTGGTCATAGCATGAAATGAATCCACCAAGCCTCGGTCCCCCCAAGAAGACCCGGCTCTCTTTCCTTGGTCCCGTCAATGACCAATCTCCCGATAATGACCAATCTCTCCTAAACACACTTCGATCTTGCCATTAATCGAGTCTGAATCCCAAATGATCACAACATTTATGCATGATAAGGCTAATTGCTTGAATTTTGACCTAATGATGAACAAGGTCCATTCGAGCAACCGTTTTGATTGCACTGATTAAGGCTGATTTCGAATGCCTCGAAAAGTCTTCTTTTCCACATCTTAGGAAAGAGCCAAACACGTGAATTTCTGTCCATAGGCTTCCTTCCTTAGAAAAGGGACTCACTCTCGTAAATGCCTATGTGTGCCTATTCGTGTGAGCAAGCGCGATTTGCCCTTGTCCGTGTCAGAGTCAACTATTGCTCTTGTCCGTGTCAGAAGTCGGTTAGGCCACTCCTAGAAAGAAAAGATGGTGAGAAATATGAGAAAAGGAAAAGCGATATGATTGGATGCTTTGGGAGAAAAAACCCGTGAGAAGAGCGAACCCCGTCCCGAACAGGGGAAGATGCGCACCCAAAGGAAAGGGTGAGACCCAAGGAATAGTTCCGGGCGAAGGCAAAACACTGGGGCTGGCAAGCCATGACTGTGAAACCCGAGGAATAATTTCCGGCAAGGCAACGCACTGGGGCTGGCGAGCCATAATCGTGCAATGGAAGGACCAACGAAGAGTCATACTTTGGGTAAAATGGTCTGGGTCAAATAAGGTCTCCCGTCTATCAAAATTCCCTAAAAGCCCTCAGAAAGTTTGGTCGAAAAGTCAACCATGCTTGTATGATCCGTACGGCTGGTTTTTCCATGTGAAAAATTTCATATCAGCAGCTTGTATCAGCTGATTTCCCACAAGTGAAACTCATTTTCACTTGTTCAAAAGCTTGTCAAATACGTGTCAAGGTCCAAATAATTGAGTCCAAACACGATTTAGGAATCCCCGACGGTCCAAAATGACCACAAAGTCCTCTCGGGGCCCAAGCCATGCATAAATGGTGAATTTACAAATAAAAGGGACAATGTTTTAAACAATTAAAAATGGCGAATTTTCATACATCGTTTTTGAATTAAACAAATCAAAAGAAAAATTGTTCAGGTTGGTGCATCCTAATCTGAGTCCGGATAAGGGTCCTCCGGAGGCGAATGAACCCTCTCCATAGGACGAGGTGGGTACATGCTGGGGTCAAAGAAGAAAATGGACTCCGCCATGCTTGAGCCTTCACCCGAAGAGGATTGGCCCGGGAAGAAGGAAGGAGGAATCTGGGAATGAGGACTGGGATACCTGGCCGACAGGGGGTCCACACGCTCTAAAGCCAAATGAGCAAACGGGTCCGGAGCAATCTCGTGGGAGCCGGGATCACGAAGAGAGTCCCGAAAGGCCTCCAAATCAGCCCCGCCTAAGGTGTGGCGACGGACAAAAGACGGGGGTAGCTCCACGCTCGAGGCTCGTCGGAAAGACCTCTCCCCTCCACTCACCGAATTTCTGCCCGGCGCGAATCATAATTTAGTCCGAGGCCCCTTGGAAGAGCGACCAACAAACCTCTTGAGCCACCTTTTGGCTCGCTTCATGAGGGAAGGTTTCTCCAACAAAGCTCGCGCAGCGACCTGCACATGAAAGTGAAATTGCTCAGTAAAAAGGAGCAGGGGTATGTGATAAGTGTGCGCAAAGGGAATGAATGAAAGCATACCACGCCTCTGGGAGCATCCTTAGGAGGGGCCCCCTCTCCCGCCACAGATGTGGCCGCCATGTGGACCCGGCCATCTGAGTATATATATGAGAAGTCCTGCCACATCGGAGGAACCACCCCAGAAGCCACTACCTGCGGTGATCTTAGCCTCCGGGCTACGAAACGTCCGTACGGCTCATCGGTAATAAAATGGGATGCATCCGCCCCCATGAGGTAGGGGTCGCCCCTCGGTCTGCTACAAACATGGTGTCAGGAGGGTCGACAGGATCCCTTTGCATGAGACCAAGCCCGTGCTGCCAGAGCACCCTCTCTCCCAAATAAAAGGTCTCTCCCCGGAACCCCACGAGCAATCTCCTCTCCCGGGTTACCCGCAGAGCATCGGACGGGTCAATGCCTAGCCCTTGCCCCTCATACCTAGAACAAGGAAAGAGGTTAAGCTCAGCCGGCATAGCCCCCCTTAGCACTGCCCTGACATCGACATGATGGACGGAGACTCGTCCCTTGGATCCCTTCTTCTTTCGGGCCTCTCGAGCCCAGCAGATCATGGCCGGAAATGTGATAGCGGGACCAACGGTCAGCTCCCATGGATAGCCACCAAAGATATCGTAGTACCAAGCCTGAAAGGAGAAGGCCAAAAATCATTAAGGCGCCGAAAACTGAAAAGGTGAATGAGAAGGAGAAAACAAAAAAATGGGGAGAGAAAAGAATGTACCTCCAAGGCGAACTAGAAACAAGCCAAGGATTTGCTCGCTTTCCGGCTGAATTTATCAAGCTCCATATACAACTCAGCCAACCTGGCTTCGCCCCAAGCAATACTCCGGACAATCTCGGGAGTGGACAATGATCCCAGTAGGGGGAACATACATGTGGTATCGGCATTGGCAAAGATGGTATTGCTGAGAAGGAGCCACACGTAAGCTCGCCCGAGCTGCTCCGCTGTCACCAAACCGCCCAAATACTCCGGAATTCTGGCCCGAATGGCCCGGTCAACATCCTGCACCAGGATCCCCAGGCCCTTGGTAGGGCCCGGGAAGCCAATGAGTGCCTCGATATCCGCGGTCGAGAGCCGATCAACCTAGATAACTGGTCGGCCGCCGAAGGAGAGCCCAGTAATGGCAAAAAAGTCTGCAGGAGTCACGGTCACCTCCCCCCAGCTCAGATGAAAGGTGTGGGTCGTATCCCACCAATGTTCGCCCAAGGCAGAAATGAGTCCCAGGCTCCTGTTAGTGCTAACCAGCTGGCCTACGGCATGGATGAATGGCACCAAACCGGTACGCTCCACCCACTCTCTCGGACCAAGCCCATCTCCAATTGCCTCGGGCATGGCCTCCCACAGGGAACAACACATGTCTGGAGATCCTCGAGATTTGGGATCACCGCCCTGCAGATAATGTTGGGTTTCGTAGTTACATGCGCATCGGAATTAAGCATTTAAAATTTATGAAACCCAAAGCCCATAGATCCATTCATATGATTAAGTCAAATACAACATAATGAATACTAGAATGCTAACCCTTGATGCCTTTGATTTTGCAACCTTGAATTCGATGGAGGCTTGAAATCTTGATCACGAACAAAGCAAGAATCACGAACTATGAAGATGATAAGTTTCACCCTCTAGCGGTATCCACACCACGAACGAATATCAAGAACACTTGATCTTGGTTGCTAGACCAAATTATGAAACACGCTTTCACAATTGTAAGAACTATATGGAATTATGAATATTCTTGTTCTTCACTTTTGGGATCTTAGAACAAGAAAATAACCTCTCAAAACCTTATGGAGGCACTCACAACAACATATCTAATGGCTGTAAAAAGGATCCTTAAATAGGTCCTAATCCATATGTTGGTCCCAGAGGGCAACAAGGGTATAGAACCGCTAGAGGGGGGGGGGGGAATAGCGGTCCGAAACTTTTTCGAAATACCCTTAAAATCAACCGAGTACTTATCAGTTTGGCCAACTGCGGTTCAAGGCACAAGAACCGAACTGATAAAATGCACAGCGGAGTTTGCGGTTTGGCCAAATAGGTTAGTTAAAGAGTTTGGAAGTTTGACTCGGGTTGAGAAAACACTATGATGCAACAGAATAGTTAAACTTAAAGTTTAAAGGAAAACACAATTCATCTTTCAAGTCATTTCGTATATGGAAACAAGTTCAAGACCACAAACAAGAAAGATAAATATCAAGACAGAAAATAAAGATCAAACACACAAATTGAAGAGGTTCGTTCTTTAATGAACTACGTCCTCTACCTAGATGGTTAGTCTAGGATTTTCTAATAGCTATAAGACTTGTATTAATTTAGAGGAGGTTTTACAAGATAAATCTAAACTCTAAACAATGAGTCTAACCTAAGCTATAATAACAACCGGTGTTTTCGAAGTATATAATCTATATGATCATATAAATCGGGTGTGTGTGTGAAAAGAAATCAAATGCTCTAAGTATCTAAATGATGGTGGAGCAAATAGAATTCTTTCTGTGTAAAGGCTAAGTATGAGTGGTTGTTAGGCTTGAAGCTTTGATGAAGAACTGGGTTTGCAATGGAGATGGTTGAAGATATGAATATCTGGGTTTAACTCTTCAAAGCAAACTTGAATACTTGGGAATGAATCTCTTGAAGCTCATCAACCTTCATTGTTGAATAATGAAGGCTATTTATAGGCAGAGCACCCTTGTGACCGTTGGGTAAAGATTTGAATCAAATCTGAAGGGTACAGTGCTGTCGAAATCCCATTGGTTGAGCTGTCATTTTCGTCCTTGGTTTTGTCTTGTAGTCCTAGGTAGTTGTTGCACCACTACCTGACAATTGTCCTTTGTTGCAGAAAGGACTAACGGTAAACAATTTAAACTGATGGACAAACCGACATTCCTTGCAGAAACTCCAAGTTAACTTAGAGTTATTTTGACATGACATAACAACATCCTTATACTGTCAATAAGGGAATGTTTGTCTAAGGAATAAATGACATCTCTTTAATTCTTCAATAACTGCTCTGCGGTTTCACCAAGCATAGGGCGGTTTGAAGAATGGTCTTGATGTGCGGTTTCATCAAACATGCAAACTGCGGTTTGATGAGAATTGAAGAGCTCCATGCTGGCATTCTTAAAATGATGGCTTGAAGCACTAAACCGCTAATGATACAACCGAACAATACTCAGCCTTGAAAACAAAAAATCTAGAAATGGACTTATCTAAAAATTGAAGTAGAACTTCATTACATGCGGTCCTAAAGTCCATAAAAAGACACGTGGAATGGATCAATCAAATTAAGGTGGGTGCACTAACAATGAATCCTAACAATCTCCCCCTATTTGATTGATGCCATTACCACACTATGATAATAGCAAAACATTGTACTTGGTAAGAACATGTCAGAAATAAATTTCATGAAATTGCATGTCCCAAGTCAATGCACACACTATGCTAGATCATAGATTTCTAATCTATCAAAAATAAAGGAATGAATAAGAGATAGAAAAGAAATACATTCAGATGCATAAAGAATGATATGATTTTGAGGATCAGAAATGCATGTTTAAACTGAATGTTTAAAACACAATGCACTTAAAGGTATTTTCATGATGAATATAGTGCATGAGGTTTTAAGAAATACAAGCATTGTTTCACAAACAAGCAGTTTGAATAAACAAAGTTTTGGAAACAGAATGCTATGCAGTCATTCTCATTATAATTCAATCATAAAGGATAGTAACTTACAATGTATGAATTACAAGAGATACCAAAAGAAAGACTAAGAAAAGAGGTCTAGTCTACTTCATCTGCAACAGAACCCCTTGCAGCAGCAGCATCATCTGCGGTTTGGTTCTGAACGGTTTGAGCATCTTGAGCAGCTTGTTCTTGTGCAATTTGAACATTAACAGCGGGAGCGGTTTGATCAACATTTCTAGAACCGGATCCACGGGTGGTTTCAAAAACAAAGTCAGCTGCACGAAGCCGAACTTCAGTCGGTTCATCAATCTTCAATTCAATTGCAGCGGTTTGTTTGACAAGTTTCCCGGTTCTATGAAGTATAAGCTCAGAAGAATCAAGCGCATGCTGGGCCAGAATATCCAGTTTCTCAACAACAGATTGAAGTGAAGCATCAACGGCTTGAAACTTTAAGTTGCAAAGATCATTGTTGGTTCTGACAAGATCTTGAAGGGCCAGTTGATTTTCCAAGATTAAGTTCAGTCTCTCATCTAGCTGTTGTTGGCTTGACCTATCTTCAAATCTCTCATTTACTCTCTCCCCCTTAATGGCATCAAGATCAGATTGAATGGTGAGGAGATGAGTGTCAAACCGAGAAGTGGCGGTTTGTTGATGAAATTGAATATTTCTAACCGCATCTATCAAATCGGCGGTTGAAGCATGAAGAGGTAGAATTGGATAGGAAGGAATTGAAGAGGGCGGTTCATCAGAAGGAGTATAGGGAGGGATGTGCTCATCACTGGAATTATCATCATCAGAAATTTGGATGGCATCATCAAATTGATGGGAGGAAGAAGGCATCTTGGCTTTACCTTTCAACATAATGTGTGCCTCTTCTAAGGTTTCACCCATAGAGATCCTAAGGGCGGTTTCAAGCTCAATGGGATCAAAGAGGGGAAAAGAATGAATAGGGATAATTGCAGTTTGAGGAGGTGAAGAAGGAAGAAGAGGAAATCTCAAATAATCATCATTTAAAAGAATGGAAGGTGAAGGCACAAATCTCCAATTCAACATAGGAGGATAGGCTCTAGCAGTTAATTGTAGAAAGAATTGACTAGCAAGAGTGGGATCCATGAGTACCTGATCGGCAATCTCACCCATCACTTTGTCTGCAACTGAAAGAATTAAGTGTTCAACTGCGGCTTCCATCTCATCCTTGGGAAAGATAGAAAAAGGGTTAGGGCGGCCAGCCTTCAAGAATCTAGCTTCGGCTTTGGCGGCGGCACGAGCATGGGCTCCAGCCCTTCTTTCCCTAGAGGTTTCAGTTTTGAACCGCTTCAAATATTTTGCTAAGTCAGCAGCATTCTTTCGTTTCTTTGTCTTCGGTTTAATGAATGAAACCGATGTCTGTGGAGATAGCTGAACTGGCGGCTGAGAGAGAGGTTGAGCTTGAGTAATAGCCAGCGGTTGAACTGAAGGAAGAGGCAGTGGTTGAACCGACACAGAAGTAGATGGCAAAACCGGAGTTGGAGCATAAGGTAAATCAGGAGATGAAGAGGGAGTATGCTCAGGTGAATCAAAGTCCAACTTTCTTTTAAGTGAAGGAGGAGAGACCTCAACCATCATTGGGTCAATGCCTGCCTTCCTCATCTCAGCTCTTTCTCTTAGCTCTCTTGCAAAAGCTCCTTCAAGAGGTGAGTGATCTCTTTTGTAGTCAGCCTCACTGAAGTCAATAGCGCCTGGTGGCCTTGACTGCCAATGCTCTACATAATCACTTTTCTTCACCAACTTCCTCTTCTTCTTTGGCGGTTGAACCTCAAGAACTTCAACATCTTGCTCAGGTTCACCAAGTGCCTCAGACATATCAGTCTGCTCAGGCAATGCTGCAGCCTCAAACTCATTGGTTTGCTCAGGCTGAACCACAATGGTAGATACAGCGGTTTGTTCAAATAGAACCGCATCCTCAGACACTTCGGTCTGCTCAGGATCGGTTTGAGAGGAAGGTTTAAGGTTTGGGAAGGCTTTGAAAATTTCAGCCAACTGTTCTTCAGAGAATTGAACAGATGGCGGTTTAGAAGTGGAAGGTTTAGGAGGAGAAGGGATAGGAAGAAAAAGATGAGGTGAGGGGATAAGTTCTGGAATGGATTTTGCCTTGGCGGCTTTAAGAGAGGAGGCATCCTTAGCAAAATTTAAGGATTTCTCCACATTTTGATGTACTGGAGAGAGGGGTTTAACTTGAGGTTTGGGAATAGAGGGTTTAGAAGGCGGTTTGGATAGGTTTGCTTTTGTAATAACCGAAGGGATTTGAGCAGTTCCCTTTCTTTTCCTTGGAGCGGCGGTTTCCTTGGGACGAGCCGCAGGTATAGACCGAGCTGCAGGCTCCCCCTCAACCGCAGGCTCTCCCTCAGCCTGTACCGCGGTTTGAGCTAAATGACTTAACCCCAGTCGGTTTAGAGTGGCAGTTTGACCTTCATTTCTTAGCAGCGTAGCATGGGCCTGATCAGCAATGGCACCAGCATACGGTTTCCCTGATTTGTTGAGCCGAGCTTCAGGAAATGGGCCACGTTCGGCTTCAGGAAGAGGGTCCTCATTCCAAACAGTTTGAGCAAACCGCCATCCAAAGGTTGTTCTGAAGGTATCAAGTCTTGACAGTCCAAAGATAGATTTTTCACTAGGATCCAACCAATAGTCCTTGTGTTCAGTAGAGAACTTGAAAATGGCAGTATCTTGATGCAAGAACTTTGTCAGCAACCTGCAATGAGTTCTGACCTTGGATTTTCCAGCGGCTTTAGCAGCATGGAGGCGGTTTAGAGCATTTATAATCTCCTTCATCACAACCTTGGGCCAGTGCAGTTTCTTCCCTTTAAGAATGGCCACACAGTAAGCATACTGTTCACTTGTAAAGTTGTTGTGGTTTCCATTCTTGCACATAACTCCAGAATCTACCAGTTCACAAAGATGAGCCATCACCTCTCCAAAGTCCTTTTTGGAGGAATTCTTGGTGGAGAAAGAGTTAACTCCAATCAGCTCCATTGTAGTATTGCTTAGAAGTTCCGGTTTTATCCCCATAACTCCAGAGTTCTCAAGACCAGCTAGAACTGCAATCTTGGAAGCGGTTAGGATCACTTCTTTGCCACAGACGGTGGACTTGATAGCATCTTCAAATTTAATTTCACCGGATTCCAGATCCCTTATCGGTTCTCCTCTTACATCTAGTAATTCAGCCTTCGTGGAGATCCCATTCTCAAAGAATTCGGCGCAGATAATAGTAACAAACTGCGGTTCATCCATAAGAAACAGAGGTAGCAGTTTAGCATCATTCAACAGTTTGAGGAGCTTCCTTCCAACTGCATCTTGTTTAAGTTCATTCTCAAGAATCCTAGAACCGGGAACAAAGTTTGAGGGATCCTGAAAGACATTCTTAGTTAGAAATAATTTAAAGAATGATAGTTTGAATCCTTAAGCAAACCGCGGTTTGATTAAGTACTACAAACTATAACAAGGAATCCTAACAATGAAAACAGGCGGTTCAAGGAGAGTAAGGGTAAAAATGTAAAAACAAAGAATGAAGGATAGTGAAGGCAAAATGGATCAAAGAGGGAAAATTTTGAAAAAGAGTTTGAATGCATGAAGAACACGAAGAACAGAGTATGAATATGCAAAAACAAAATCTTAACCAAAATATGGAAAAATTATATCAAAATGATCACAGAGAGTAGATTCTAACAAAGTTCTAAATAAACTAAGACAAATAACAACACATGAACCCAGAATCTGCAAAATTTCGCAAGAACACCAAATAACCCCAAATTGATTTTGCTCAAAATTGAACACAAATCTTAAAACAAAGTAATCAATCAGTGTATATAAGTAAATGCGAACACAAACCAACCAAGAAATTGAAGAAAAAGCATAAAATGATCAAAGGAAGATGAACAAGCTTTTAAGCTTCAACAATGGCGGATAAGTGAGATATACTGAGTTAGGGTTCAGAATTTCATACCATATCAGGCTTCGATGGTTTGGATGATGTAGAAGAAGAAGCAAGATCAATTGATTTCTTTGGTGCCATAGAAAATTTTGTTTAAGTAAGAAAATTTAGTGAGAACAGAGAGAGAGAAGGATGAATGCGTACAGAGGAGAGAGAGGGTTTTTGCTAAAAAGAGTAAGAAGGTAAAAAGATAAATTGAAAAATGGTTTGTCTTTTATACTCAATTAACCACCTCGGGTAGTGGAGCGGGCATGACGGCTAAGGAAACTCAACCGTCAGTGTACCTGTCGATTCACATTTAATGCGGCAGAGATAATTGCAAAAAGGTCCTTAATGAATGAAGTGACATAAAGTAGGGACTAAAATGCAATTTCATACCTGAGCAGTTTTGCGTAAACCGACTTACCTTTTCCTTATTATCGGTTTTGGTGAAACCGATATCTTTCAGATCTATATTCGGTTTCAGTAGAGAAAACCGAAACCTTGCTTTGACAATTCGGTTTGGATAAAACTGAAATTGTTCTACTTGACTCTTCGGTTTGAGTGGAATCTTTAGCCGAACCATCTTGTTGCGGTTTTGTCTATTGAACCGCAAACTATTTGCATTTTCTTAATAGAGCCAAAATACTTGACAAATATTATTAGAACAAGAATAAATAGGCATGAATTATATTAAGTAAGTTCCAGCATACCCATTTCTCCTCGTAGATGAAAGAACCTAGAATTTTCGAGCGGTTTGGTGAGAATATCTGCAATTTGATCGTCGGTTCCCACCTTTGCTAGGAAAATGTTCTTCTTTTCAACATGATCTTTGAGGAAATGATATCTTATGTCAATGTGCTTGGTTTTTGAGTGTTGTACTGGATTGTTGGAGATTGATATAGCTGCAGTACTATCACAGTAGATAGGGCAGTTTTTCTCAAATACTTCATAGTCTTCCAACTGCTGTTTCATCCAGAGAATTTGAGAGCAACAGCTTCCAGCCGCAATATATTCAGCTTCAGCGGTTGAGACTGAAACCGATGCTTGTTTCTTGCTGGACCATGATACAAGCCGGGTTCCAAGGAACTGACAAGTACCACTTGTGCTCTTTCTGCTTATCTTACATGCTGCAAAGTCAGCATCTGAATAACCTAATAGATCAAATGAAGATTCTTTGGAGTACCAAAGTCCAAGGTTAACAGATCCACATAAATATCTAATAATTCTTTTAACAGCAATAAGATGAGATTCTCTAGGGTCAGCTTGAAATCTAGCACAAACACAAACACTGAACATGATATCTGGCCTACTAGCAGTTAAGTAAAGTAAAGAACCAATCATACCTCGGTAGAGAGACTGATCAACTTTCTTACCTCGTTCATCTTGATCCAAACTGCAGGCCTTTTGCATTGGGGTATCAACTGGCTTAGCGGTTTCAAGCCCAAATTTCTTGATCAAATCTTTGGTATATTTGGCTTGGTTGATAAAAATTCCATCATGACATTGCTTGATTTGGAGTCCAAGAAAGAATGTCAACTCTCCCATCATACTCATCTCAAATTTACCTTTCATAAGCTTCTCAAACTTAACACACATAGTCTCATTAGTAGAACCGAAAATAATATCATCAACATATATTTGAACTAATAATGAATGACCTTTGTGTTTAGCAATAAATAGGGTTGTATCAATTTTACCTCTAGAGAAGCCTTGTTCAATAAGAAATTTAGATAGAGTGTCATACCATGCTCTTGGAGCTTGTTTGAGTCCATACAAGGCCTTCTTGAGCTTGAAGACATGATTGGGATATTTGTTGTCTTCAAATCCTGGCGGTTGAGCTACATAAACTTCTTCTTGTAGTTCACCATTCAGAAATGCACTCTTCACATCCATTTGATATAACTTGAATTTCTTGAAGGAGGCATAGGCCAGGAACAATCTAATGGCTTCAAGTCTGGCTACAGGTGCAAAGGTTTCATCATAATCAATCCCTTCTTCTTGCCTATAACCTTGAGCAACCACCTTGCTTTGTTTCTTGTAATGGTACCATTTTCATCCATCTTATTTCTGTATACCCATTTTGTTCCAATTACAGTGTGATCTCTGGGCCTTGGAACTAGAGTCCAAACTATGCATCTTTCAAACTGATTAAGCTCTTCTTGCATTGCAGCTACCCAACTTGGATCACTTAGAGCTTCATCTACCTTCTTCGGTTCCATCTGAGATATCAGTGCGGTTGAGAACAAACTGTGGTTATCTCTATGTGTTAAGCTTCCTCTTGTTTGAACACCAGAACTGATAGGACCTATAACATTAGTTGTTGGATGGTCTCTATGCTCATTGATTTCTGGAGGGAGGTCATCATGAACCACTATTTCTTGAAGATTTTCCAGAGGAGGCTCTTCTTGATATTCATTGAAATCTTCATTGAAGGTGATGTTGGGAACTGGATCAACGGTTTGAATGGGATCAGAAGAATGCGGTTCTACAGCAACACCTTCGGTTTGATTTGGAGCGGCTGGAGAACCTGATGGTGCGGTTTGAGTAGGTTGGTCATTTGCGGTTGCACGATTAAGGTAAGATGTACCTGTCTCAAAACCACTGAAATCATCAGCAACATTTGGAGCCATATGTGGCTCAAGAAGATTATGTTCATCAAATGTAACATGGACTGACTCTACAATTTTTAAAGATGTCTTATTGAAACAACGAAAAGCTTTGGAGTGTTTTGAATAACCAACAAAAATACCTTCATCGGCCTTAGCATCAAATTTACCTCGATACTCTTTGCCATTGTACAAGATGTAGCACTTGCATCCAAATATCTTGAAGAAGGCAATGTTGGGTGATCTGCCTCTCCACAATTCATAAGGAGTCTTATTGTGAACTTTGATGATTAGGGAGCGGTTCTGGGTGAAACATGCGGTATTGATGGCTTCGGCCCAGAAGTATTTGGGAAGCTTTGCTTCTGCAATCATTGTCTTCCCGGCTTCAATCAAAGTCCTGTTCTTTCTTTCTACAACTCCATTCTGTTGTGGAACCCCAGCGGCAGAGAAGTTATGATCAATTCCATGATCATCACAATATTGAGCAACACCATTGTTTGTAAATTCGGTTCCATTATCTGAACGCACGGCAACAATGTCATCCAATTTTGAGTTTGGAGCTGTCTAAAGAGAGCGGTTACGATGCCATAAGTATCATCTTTAGAGGCCATCATTTCCACCCATGTATATCTTGAATAATCATCAACCACCACAAGTGTATAGCGGTTTCCTCCAATACTGGCGGTTGGGACAGGTCCAAATAAATCCATGTGCAGCAATTGCAAACAGCGGTTCGTTGAAGGTGCGGTTTTACTAGGAAATGACTGTTTGGGCTGCTTTCCAAGCTGGCATGCTTTGCACTTTTCATCATGATGGTCAGCCACTTTGGGTAGTCCTTTTACTAGACCATCCCTGTGCAGTTTTGCTAGATACTTGAAGTTCAAGTGGCTGAGCCGCTTATGCCATAACCAGCTGCTTTCACTTATGTTTTTGGCTACAAAACAGAGGTCAGCAATAGAAACAATATTACTCAAATCTATCATATAAACATCACCTGTTCTGTTGCCAGTCAGTAGAGTGACTTCAGAGGAAGCATCTTTGATATAACAGTTAGTTGATGTGAAGATGCAGTTCATTCCTTTGTCACAAAACTGAGATATGGAGAGAAGGTTGTGCTTGAGTCCTTCTACTAATGACACATTTTCAATAGTCACCTTTCCTCGTTTGATTGCTCCATATCCTACTGTTTCTCCTTTCTTGTTGTTACCAAATACTACTGGGGGACCTTTCATTTGGATGAAACTGCAGAGTAGTTCGGAATCTCCAGTCATGTGTCGTGAGCATCCACTATCCAAATACCAGAGATCCTTCTTCTTCTTCGCGGTTCCATCCATAAAACATGAAATCTGAAAAATAAACATGAAAGGTTTTGGTCCCCCTTATTCCTTGGGTCCTAGGGTTAGCAGCTTTTTGGGACCCACACTTGTTTGACCTTAGGATTTTTACGTCCCTTGGCATTGGGTGTGAATCTTAAAAGACAATGACCAGCACTATGACCAAAATCAGCACAAATAGCACAATGAATAAATCCAGGTTTTGGTTGCGGTTTTACAAACCCTTTACTGACCTTCGGTTTCTCATGTTTTACTGGGTCAGCGGTTTTGGCTTTAACAAAGATTACCTTCTTGAGCTCAACCTTCCTCTTAGGTGTGGCTTTAGGGAAAATGATAGGAATTTCCTTAAACCGACTAGGAGCGGTTTCATCACTCAATACTTCCTTGGTTGCCTCAGCCGCTATGGATTTCTCTTTCCACTTTGAATCTCTCCCAGTCTGGTTTTTAGGGTACTCAAAGAAATAATTTTGCCTTTTAATTTCTTGTTTTGAGCCCTTTTTACCAGCATGATTAACCTTAGGAATTTCTTTGGTTTGTTCAGTAGGTTTCACACCACCTTCGGCACAGAGACAAGGACACTTACACCCATCATCGGTTTTAAACCCAATCCACTTTTATCCGAAGTAGGAATTTGTGAATTTAGGATTTGTTCCACAGTGACACCAGACTTGGTCCATACATCGGTCACTTTTTGGAGGTCATCCCTTTGTACGGTAAGATCATGGATTTGGGTGAGAAGTACCTCGGTTCTGTCCTTCAGATAGCGGTTTTCATCCACAATAGTAGATACCCCAGCAATTTGGAGCTTGAGATTTTCAATTTCCTCCTTGTGGGATTTACATACACGTTGGGATTCTTCAAGTTCCGCAGCCATTAGTTTATATGCCTTTTTAAGTACAGTGTGTTGTTGACATATAATGTTTGCACGTTCTAGTACCTGATCATCATGACTTTGGTCTGCTTGAACCTCGGGAGTGTAGTTTGGTGTAGTAGGAGCTCTGCTTGATCTAGCCTCAGGAGTCTTAGGTGAAACTGACTTCATTTGTTGTTTTGGCAGTGGAAGGCTTTCGTCAATTTCAATTCTTTCTTCAAATCCCATGAGACAGAGATTAGCAGTTTCTTCATCATCACTTTCATCTGAGTCTGAACCCATCCATGTCAGCGGTTGATCTCCTTGGTCAGCTACCATTCCTCTTCTTTTCACGAACTTCTTGTTGAATGGTTTCTTTGCTGGCGCGGCTTCATAGCGCGGTTTAGGACAACTTGACGCAAAGTGACCTGGTTGTCTGCAGTTATAACAAACCAAGTCTTCCCTTGTCTTGGGATCTGCAGTTTTGTTGAATCTGGTTGGAGGGACAAACTTTGCTGGGCCTTTGGATGGAAATTGAGATCTATTATTTTTCCTGAACTTGGTGTATCTCTTCACATACAAAGCAAATTCTTCATCATCCATTTCATCAAAATCAACTTGAGTAGAACTTGAGGATTGTGATCCTACACTCTGAGCATAAGAACTTTGAGGAGGAGTGTAGGATTGATGAGACTGCTGATAAGATTGATAAGATTGAGGATATGGTTGATGTGATTGAGGATAGGATTGTTGAGACTGCTGGTAATATTCAGAAGGTGCGGTTTGAGGATTATATCTAGGAACATTTTGGTCAGGAGGAGCGGTTTGCAAGTGGAGGTGAGGAGCGGTTTGATGATGGTCTGGATTGTAGACAGGAGATGAGGTATTGTTGAATGCAGCTAGAGAGAGGGTCTTAAATCTGCTTTCGGTTTCATGGACCTCTTCAAGCTTAAATTCAAAAACCTTCAGCATGGCATACAAGTGTCGAAGATCAAGAGCTTCCAAGTCCTTGTTGTCTTCAATGTTAGTAGTTTTGATCAGCCATTTGCTACCAAGTGCTTGCATGAATCTCATGTTCAAATCTGTATTAGAATAGACATGTCCAAGAGAAAAACAAACGTTAACAATATCAATAAACCTCTCATAGCATTGTCTAAGAGATTCCTTAGGATCTTTAACAAAATAGTCAAAGAGTCTTCTCTGTTGATAGAGGCGGTTCTTCTTGGTATCTGAATCTCCTTCCAGAAAATCAACTATAGCATCCCAGGTAGCCTTTGCGGTTTTGCAGTGAAGCACCTTAGAATGAGTCCTCAGGTCAATAGCTGACACTAGCATGGACATAGCTCTTCCATCAAAATCCACATTGATGCGGTCTGCATCAGTCCATTCACTTTCTAATTTCTTAACTTCAGCTTCTTCTCCTGCGGTTCCTGCACGTGGATTAGCTTTCATAGGGACATATGGTCCATCAGTAACCGCGGTCCACAGTCTACGATCACATGAAATCATGTGTTTCATCATCCTATCTTTCCAAAAAATAAAACTATCTTCATCCAGAATCGGTAAGTGATTCGAATTGGATGTTTGCATCATATGGGTGTTTGTGTTTGCCATTGGATCAGCACCCAAGCGGTTAAGCTTGTAAAAACAAGTTTGGTGGATACGCTCTGATACCACTTGTTGGTCCCAGAGGGCACAAGGGTATAGAACCGCTAGAGGGGGGGGGGGTGAATAGCGGTCCGAAACTTTTTCGAAATACCCTTAAAATCAACCGAGTACTTATCAGTTTGGCCAACTGCGGTTCAAGGCACAAGAACCGAACTGATAAAATGCACAGCGGAGTTTGCGGTTTGGCCAAATAGGTTAGTTAAAGAGTTTGGAAGTTTGACTCGGGTTGAGAAAACACTATGATGCAACAGAATAGTTAAACTTAAAGTTTAAAGGAAAACACAATTCATCTTTCAAGTCATTTCGTATATGGAAACAAGTTCAAGACCACAAACAAGAAAGATAAATATCAAGACAGAAAATAAAGATCAAACACACAAATTGAAGAGGTTCGTTCTTTAATGAACTACGTCCTCTACCTAGATGGTTAGTCTAGGATTTTCTAATAGCTATAAGACTTGTATTAATTTAGAGGAGGTTTTACAAGATAAATCTAAACTCTAAACAATGAGTCTAACCTAAGCTATAATAACAACCGGTGTTTTCGAAGTATATAATCTATATGATCATATAAATCGGGTGTGTGTGTGAAAAGAAATCAAATGCTCTAAGTATCTAAATGATGGTGGAGCAAATAGAATTCTTTCTGTGTAAAGGCTAAGTATGATGGTTGTTAGGCTTGAAGCTTTGATGAAGAACTGGGTTTGCAATGGAGATGGTTGAAGATATGAATATCTGGGTTTAACTCTTCAAAGCAAACTTGAATACTTGGGAATGAATCTCTTGAAGCTCATCAACCTTCATTGTTGAATAATGAAGGCTATTTATAGGCAGAGCACCCTTGTGACCGTTGGGTAAAGATTTGAATCAAATCTGAAGGGTACAGTGCTGTCGAAATCCCATTGGTTGAGCTGTCATTTTCGTCCTTGGTTTTGTCTTGTAGTCCTAGGTAGTTGTTGCACCACTACCTGACAATTGTCCTTTGTTGCAGAAAGGACTAACGGTAAACAATTTAAACTGATGGACAAACCGACATTCCTTGCAGAAACTCCAAGTTAACTTAGAGTTATTTTGACATGACATAACAACATCCTTATACTGTCAATAAGGGAATGTTTGTCTAAGGAATAAATGACATCTCTTTAATTCTTCAATAACTGCTCTGCGGTTTCACCAAGCATAGGGCGGTTTGAAGAATGGTCTTGATGTGCGGTTTCATCAAACATGCAAACTGCGGTTTGATGAGAATTGAAGAGCTCCATGCTGGCATTCTTAAAATGATGGCTTGAAGCACTAAACCGCTAATGATACAACCGAACATACTCAGCCTTGAAAACAAAAAAATCTAGAAATGGACTTATCTAAAAATTGAAGTAGAACTTCATTACATGCGGTCCTAAAGTCCATAAAAGACACGTGGAATGGATCAATCAAATTAAGGTGGGTGCACTAACAATGAATCCTAACA
>JAOWBW010000911.1:510812-578005 GCA_026119855.1 Campanula takesimana
GTACCGGGGGGGTTTTCTCTTCGGCTTTCATGCTATTATGAAGATGTGATTTGTTGATTATTGAAGCTGCGCAGCGATCCTTTATTTGGATGTATCAGTTTGGAAACCTTGCTAATATCATTTGTTATGTGTTTTTTCCGCTGCTATCTGATATATGATAATTGCTATGTGTTATGTGATTTATTATTGACTATTGCATCATAGCATGTCATGTAGTTGCATTAGTACTTATTGAGATTTATCTTCACCCCCTTTCTTTTATCTTTGTTTTTCCCTTAACCCCCCCAGGTGCTAAGGATTAGTCTCGCTGATCACGAGAAAGAGGACGTCGAGTGTGGATACATTTTTTGGGGAAAGTTTTTATAGGTTGGTTTACATTATATAAATGTGTAACCTTTTGGGATAGTTGTACCAAACAATGACGTCATTAAGAATTGTACATTTATCTTCTGTTGGGCATAAACTTGTGGAAGTTTATGATAGTTGTATTTGGTTATTATCAAACTTGGATTTGTAAAACTTTGGATCATCACCTTTTGGTATCAAATGGAATTTTAACTTCGGTATTTCACAATTTTGGTTTTAAGTCGACGTCCAGCTCGTGATCTCGGGCCCGCGGGGTTCGGGGCCGCGACAGTTGGTATCAGAGCTATGGTTTGGCTCTACGTATAAGTCTAGGTGGACTAGTATGACCTAGGAGGGTAGTAGTGTGCGGAGTGATTAACGGTTGATGTTTTATGCAGGTACTTGTTTACAATGGTTCGTAGAAGGAGTGGTGAAGGTAGTACCGGTAATGCAAATCAAAATGATACAAGGGATGAAGCCCGTGCCATGTTTCAAGGCATGTTCGAGGCGGCCATGAAGGCCTACATGATCAAGGTCGAAGGTAGAACAAGCACCACCCCGCTACGGATTGGAACAATTTCTGAAGTTGAAACCGGTTGAATTTAATGGGAACCCGATGTAAGGAAAGCTGAGTTATGGATAGAGTCGATGGAGAAGATTTATGAGGTATTTGGTTGTACGGATGAGGACAAGGTCCGGTTCGCGGCTTACAAACTTGTGGGAGCCGCCGAGCATTGGTGGAAGGGTGTTAAAGCTAGTTGGGATGATACTCACACGGTGTATGCGTGGGAGTTGTTGTGCGCAAATTCAAGGAACATTTCATTCCGGTTGTTGATCAAAACCGAAAGGAGATCGAGCTGCTCAACCTGGAGCAAGGTTGTTGTCTATAGCACAATACTCGGCTAAGTTCACAGAATTAGCCCGGTATTGTGACTATTTGGTGAGGACCGAGGAACAAAAAGCTATGAGGTTCATTCGGGGATTGAAGACCTCCATCCGTACTCAACTTATTGCCCAACGGATTGTGACCTTCCACGATGCGGTAGATCGAGCTACTTGATTGAACAGGACATTGGGGAAAACAAAAGGAAACCGAGGTTGCGGGTGCGGGTAAACCGGGAAGCCATGCTAAGTCTCAACCTCATCACCGTTCCGATAACCGAGGTAACTTTGGGGGACAATCTCAGTTCCGAGTGCAACCGATCCCAAGGAACCCGTGTACCACTTCCGGGAACCAAGGGAACCAAATTAGGAGGCTTTGTTCGTATTGTCAAAAGGAAGGTCATTCAGTGGACCGTTGTTGGAAGAAGCAGGGAAGGTGTACCAATTGTGGTCAAATGGGGCATTTCGCAAGGGATTGTACTAGAGGCAAGGGACAAGCATCCGGGTCAGGAGTTGGTAATAATCAAGGTCAGAAAAGGGATGCTACCGGGAAGCCCAAAGTTCAAGGAAAGATATATGCCATGAATCAACAACAAGCGACCGATGATCCTTCTGTTATTGGAGGTATTGTTTCTGTGTCTAATGTGAGCGCACGAGCGTTAGTAGATCCAGGATCATCTCATTCATACATTTCTGTGCAATTTGCTTCTCTGTTAAATGCTGCATTCGAGTCTTTACCGTACGTGTTAGAGGTGTCGACCCCTATAGGAGAATGCTTGATTTCTGATCGAGTCTTTCGTGCTTGTGATGTGGTTATTTGTGGTCGTGTCCTTTGTGCGGATTTGGTAGTTCTTCTATCCAAGACTTTGATGTCATTTTGGAGTATGGATTGGTTGAGCAAGTTTCATGCTTCCATTGATTGCCGTAAGAAAACTGTTACTTTTTCTATTCCCGATGTGCCTAAATTTGTGTTTGAGGCTAGTCCTCTGAGTAGAAAGGTTCGCTTAATTTCTTATATGAAAGCAGAAAATTATTGCATAGTGGTTGTGAGGGGTATTTGGCTAGTGTTCTTGATACTAGGAAAGAATCCCCTAGTTTGGATAGTGTTCGGGTAGTTCGGGAATTTCCCGATGTTTTCTCCACCGAGTATGATATGCCGCCCGATCGTGAGATTGAGTTTTGTATAGACCTTTTTCCGTGTACGGATCTAATTTCGAAAGCACCGTATAGGTTGGCTCCCGCAGAGTTGAAGGAATTAAAGGTCCAGTTGCAAGAATTGCTTGATCGAGGGTTTATCCGCCTAGTGTTTCCCCGTAGGGAGCACCGGTTTTGTTTGTGCGGAAGAAAGATGGTTCGTTGAGATTGTGTATCGATTACCGAAAGTTGAATCAGGTTACGGTGAAGAACAAGTATCCTCTACCTCACATCGACGATTTATTTGATCAGCTTCAAGGGTCCGTGGTTTTCTCCAAACTTGATTTGAGGAGTGGGTACCATCAGTTGAAGGTTCGATCGGAGGATATTCCGAAGACTGCCTTTCGCACTCGTTATGGTCATTATGAGTTCTTGGTTATGCCGTTTGGGTTGACTAACGCGCCTGCAGTATTTATGGATTTGATGAACCGGGTTTTCCATCCCTATATTGATTCGTTCGTAGTGGTCTTTATTGATGATATACTCGTCTACTCTAAATCCCGAGAGGAGCACGAGCAGCACTTGAGGACAGTTTTATCCGTTCTTGCGAGGGAGAAATTGTTTGTGAAGTTCAGTAAATGCGAATTTTGGCTCGAGAATGTGTCATTTCTGGGTCATGTGATTTCTAAAGACGGGATTTCTGTGGACCCGTCAAAGATTGAAGCCATAGTGGATTGGAAGAGACCTGAATCAGTGACAGAGATTAGAAGCTTTCTGGGTTTAGCCGGTTATTACAGAAGATTCATAGAAGGGTTTTCGAGGATTGCTACTCCAATGACTCAGTTGACCCAGAAGAATGTCCCGTTTGAGTGGACCGAGAAATGTGACAAGAGTTTCGAGGAATTGAAGAAGAGGTTGACTACCGCACCGATCTTGACTTTGCCTAATGGGAGCGATGGCCTAGTGATTTATAGTGATGCTTCGAAAGAGGGTTTGGGTTGTGTTTTGATGCAGAATAGGAAGGTGATTGCCTATGCTTCGAGGAAGTTGACCCCTAGTGAACAGAATTACCCGACTCATGATATGGAGTTGGCGGCGGTAGTCTTTGCGTTGCACAAATGGAAGCATTACCTTTATGGAGCGAAGTTTGAAATTTTTACCGATCACAAGAGTTTGAAGTACCTTTTTTCCCAGAAAGAGTTAAATAATAGGCAGCGCCGATGGATGGAATTGTTGAAGGATTATGATTGTACAATTTCTTATCATCCGGGGAAGGCGAATGTGGTAGCCGATGCGATTAGTAGAAAGTCTTATGTGGCCTCGATGATGGTTCGAGAATGGAAAATGCTTGAGGATGTGCGAGATTGGTCTCCTCGTGAATCGAGACATGGGGCTATTTTTGCGAATATTAGGGTATCTCCGACCCTAATTCAGAGGACAAAGGAAGCGCAGAAAGAAGATCCCGAGTTGGTGAAGATAATGGGTAAATTGAAGGAAAAGAACTTCGAGGATTTTTCTATGAGTTCAAATGGAGTGTTGACTTTCCGTGGTCGTTTGTGCGTACCCGATGTTGGTGGAATAAAGAGGCAAGTTTTAGATGAGGGTCACAAATCGAGGTATACTATTCATCCGGGTAGTACGAAGATGTATCAGGATTTGAAGCAACAATTTTGGTGGGTTAATATGAAAAGGGAGATATCGGAGTATGTTTCGAAGTGTCTAACTTGTCAGCAGGTCAAAGCCGAGCATCAGAGACCAGCGGACTACTTCAGCCGTTAGAGATTCCCGAGTGGAAATGGGAGCATGTGACCATGGATTTCGTTACGGGACTACCTCGTACCCGTAAGAAGTATGACAGTGTTTGGGTGATTGTGGATATATTGACCAAGAGTGCCCATTTCTTACCTATTGATATCAGATATTCGATGGAGAAGCTTGCGACCCTTTATATCGATGAGATCGTTAGATTGCATGGGGTTCCGGTTAGCATTGTGTCAGATCGAGACCCGAGGTTTACTTCTAGATTCTGGAAGGCGTTTCAGGAAGCTTTGGGTACAGATTTGCGATTCAGCACAGCTTTTCATCCTCAGACCGATGGTCAATCCGAGAGGACTATTCAGATTTTGGAGGATATGTTGCGAGCTTGTTCGATAGATTTTTCCGATTCTTGGGATAGACATTTACCGTTAGTGGAGTTCTCCTATAACAACAGTTATCAGGCTAGTATCGAGATGGCACCGTATGAGGCCTTATATGGAAGAAAATGTAGATCGCCTATCTGTTGGGATGAGGTCGGTGAAGCGAAGATCGTGGGTATTGATTTGCTTCAGGATTCGGTTGAGAAAGTTAGAGTTATCCGGGATCGATTGAAAACAGCCCAGAGTCGACATAAGAGCTATGCAGATAACCGAAGGCGAGATCTTAGTTTTCAGACCGGTGACTTTGTGTTCTTGAAAGTATCTCCGAAGGTGGGTATTCGTAGGTTTGGGAAGAAAGGCAAATTGGCTCCGAGGTTTATTGGTCCGTTCGAGATTTTGGGAAAGGTTGGACTTCTAGCGTATCGTCTTGCGTTACCGCCATCTTTGGACCGGTTACATAATGTTTTTCACGTTTCTATGCTTCGGATGTATGTTCATGATCCATCTCACGTGTTACCGAGGATACCGGAGGATATTGAGCCCGGTATGACTTATGAGGAACGACCGGTTCGGATCTTAGATTCTAAAGTCCAAGAATTGAGAAACAAAAGCATTGCGTTGGTTCGAGTTCTTTGGAGGAATCACAATGTTGAGGAATCGACGTGGGAGCTCCGAGTTGAGATCGAGAGGAAATATCCGTGGCTTTTTAATTCGGGTAAGTCTCGTTAAAATTCGGGTCGAATTTTCTTTAAGGGGGAGTGAATGTCACGACCCGAAATCTAGGCTCTATTTTATTAGTAATAAATAATTGTTGTTTATTTATTTGCTTATTTATTTATTTAAATTAATATTTATTTAAATATTTATGCGTGTGCATTTTATGTTTCATAATAATTTATGCCTAGCATTTTATTTGGGACATTTGTGTTAGTGTAGTATTGTTGGGTCTTAATAATTAGTGGGAGTATTATAGTTGAGCTAGTTAGTGGGGGAAGGGGGCTAAGTGTAACATTTCAAATAATTCATCCCCCTACTCCCTCTCTTCTCCCTCACCTCCCTCACCCTATCACCCTCACTCACACTCCACCTCCCTCACTCTTTCATTTCTCTCTCCCAGCAAATCTCTCTCTCTCTCTCCATGTTTGTGAAGGTAAATCATCTTCTCCCTTCTCTCTACATTTTAGCTATCATCCCCTCATTATTTCTCATTTCTTAAAACATGAATCTTGTTTAGATCGTTGATAGGATCGTAGGAAGCCAAAAATATTCGAGTTCCGGCAACTTTGAGAAAATCCGGGTAAGTTGCTTTTCCCCCATTTTTATGCTAAAGTGTTCATTTCATGTTTATATAATACTTTAGTTGATATATTTGATGTTTGATTGAGTTTGGGATTTATTTGGAATTTATTTTGGTTTTTGGTTAAAAATGGTGATTTTGATGAATGTTGGGATTTGATCTTGGTTTTGGTTGATAAATGGTGTTGTTAAGGTCCCCTTTTTGGTTAGTTGTTGTTTGGGTACTTTGGGGATCAATTTGGGAGTGTTGCTTTGTGAGAAAATTGGTTTTGGGTAAGAATAAGGAAGAACCCAGTTCATCCTTGCCGAATTCCGGCAGAACAGGGGTTGTGGGCGACCGCCCACTTTTGGCTTGGGCGACCGCCCAGGTCATCAGTTTGATTGGTTTTTGAAGCTTGGTTTTGGGCGACCGCCCACTATTGGGTTGGGCGACCGCCCAGGTCATCAGTTGGTCTGGTGATTTGGTATTGGTTGTGGGCGACCGCCCATGGAGGTTTTGGGCGACCGCCCATACCAGCTGTTCGGAGTATCTTTGTTTTTGAATTGTTTTAAGGTCCAAGCCCGATCTAGGCTCGAAGTATCACCCTAGTTGACTTAAGTTAATGTTGTGGAACACTTTAGTGTTCGAGAATGATCCCTTTGTGACCGATTGTGTTATGGAATTCGATTAAAAATGGTTTGGGTTGGTTGGAACATCATTTTGATGTATTGTTGGATTGATGCACTGTTTTAGTGATTTGTTTGGAATGGTTCCCTACTTTGGAATCAATGGTTGTTTATTGTGCTAGTATTTTTTTACTTAACCTTTACTTGAAAGTCCAGCTGGTATTTTGTGTGTGTTTGGGCGATGCGAAACATTATGATGGCACAGCCAAGTCCATTGTGATGTTGACCATTGTTTTGCCCCATTATTACCCTCCTCCATATTGGCCTTGGATGTGAGAAGAGCTAGCTCCTTTGTGTGCATTTTAGCTTTACTTGGAGCATGACTTTGTGGCAAGTCTCCCGTCCCTTGTGACACTTCATTTGGTTATTGGTTCCGGTACCGGGGGGGTTTTCTCTTCGGCTTTCATGCTATTATGAAGATGTGATTTGTTGATTATTGAAGCTGCGCAGCGATCCTTTATTTGGATGTATCGGTTTGGAAACCTTGGCTAATATCCTTTGTTATGTGTTTATTTCCGCTGCTATCTGATATATGATAATTGCTATGTGTTATGTGATTTATTATTAACTATTGCATCATAGCATGTCATGTAGTTGCATTAGTAACTTATTGAGATTTATCTCACCCCCTTTCTTTTATCTTTGTTTTTCCTTAACCCCCCTCCCCCAGGTGCTAAGGATTAGTCTCGCTGATCACGAGAAAGAGGACGTCGAGTGTGGATACATTCTTTTGGGGAAAGTTGTTATAGGTTGGTTTACATTATATAAATGTGTAACCTTTTTGGGATAGTTGTACCAAACAATGACGTCATTAAGAATTGTACATTTATCTTCTGTTGGGCATAAACTTGTGGAAGTTTATGATAGTTGTATTTGGTTATTATCAAACTTGGATTTGTAAAACTTTGGATCATCACCTTTTGGTATCAAATGGAATTTTTAACTTCGGTATTTCACAATTTTGGTTTTAAGTCGACGTCCAGCTCGCGATCTCGGGCCCGCGGGGTTCGGGGCCGCGACATGCTACGGGCGCAAAAGTTTCATCGTAATCAATTCCTTCTTCTTGCCTATAGCCTTGTGCAACCAATCTTGCTTTGTTTCTCGTGATGGTTCCATTCTCATCCATCTTGTTTCTAAACACCCATTTTGTACCAATTACTCCTTGATTATTTGGTCTTGGGACAAGAGTCCAAACCTTACACCGTTCAAATTGATTGAGTTCTTCTTGCATAGCAACAACCCAATTAGGATCTTGGAGCGCTTCATCAGCCTTCTTTGGTTCAATTTGAGAGATAAGTGCAGTGTAAGCATCAAAGTTTGTAGCTCTCCTTGTACGAACCCCAACATGAAGATCACCAATGATATTAGTGATTGGGTGATCTCTAACTTCACGAACTTCAGGAGGTAAGTTAGGTTGAGTTGTAGTAACTTGAAGGTCTTCAATTGGAACATCTTCACCAGTATTAAAAATCATCAAAATTTGGAGGTAGAACTGGTTCAGAATTGAAAGTGGGATTAACACCAGATGCAGCAGTAGACTGATGCGCATTAGAAGAATCTCCAGGCGCATGATTAGGTGCAGCTGAAGCTCTATTTGGTGCGCTATTGATAATGCTTTGCGCAACTGATGTAGATGGATTTCCTTGTGTTGATACATTCTGGTCTTGTGTATGCGCAACTGGTATGTGCGCACCTGTCTCAATGGACTCAACAGAATCATCAGAAACATTTGGAGCCAAATGTGGCTCAAGGAGAGAATGTTCATCAAAAGTAACATGTACAGATTCAACTATCACTAATGTAGATCTATTGAAAACACGAAAATCTTTAGAATGTTTAGCATATCCAACAAAAATACCTTCGTCGGCTTTGGCGTCGAATTTACCTCTATGTTCGTTTCCGTTGTAGAGGATATAACATTTGCAACCAAAGATTTTGAAGAAAGCAATGTTGGGAGTTCTTCCACGCCATAGTTCATATGGAGTCTTGTTGTGACGTTTGTTGATGAGGGAGAGATTTTGAGTAAAACATGCAGTGTTGATAGCTTCTTCCCAAAAGTACTTAGGCAATTTCGCTTCGGCTATCATCGTCTTTCCTGCTTCAATCAACGTCCTATTCTTTCTTTCCACTACACCATTTTGTTGTGGAACTCCAGCAGTTGAGAAGTTGTGAGAAGTTGTGATCTATCCCATGATCGTCGCAATATCGAGCAACACCGTTGTTCTTGAATTTTGTTCCATTATCGGATCGAACACTAACATTGTCATCTTCTTTTGGGTTTGGAGCAGTCTGAATAGAGTGGTGAGAATGTCGTAACAATCATCTTTTGAGATCATCATTTCCACCCATGTATATCTTGAGAAATCGTCCACCACAACTAAAGTATACTTATTTCTTTTGATGCTTGCAGTGGTAACTGGTCCAAATAGATCAATGTGCAGCAGTTGCAAACATTTTGAAGTTGAGGGGATTGTCTTGCTGGAGAAAGACTGCTTTGATTGTTTGCCTAGTTGACAAGCTGCACATTTGTTGTCATGATGATCAGCAACTTGGGGAGTCCTTTGACAAGGTTGTCCCTGCTGAGTTTTGATAGACATTTGAAGTTCACGTGACTCATGCGCTTGTGCCATAGCCAACTGTTCTCGCTTACACTTTTAGCTACAAAATAAAGTGTTCCACGGTGTTATCTTAAGTTAATTAGAAGGATTAAACCTAAACTAGTTAAGCCATTTAGTTTAAACAAGCAAAAGGGTTAAATTCCTGGAATAGGGGTCGGGCGGGCGCCTGGAATAGGGCAGGCGGGCACTTGTTTGTCCAGTAAGTTTGGTCATTAGAAAATGACATGTAGGCGGGCGCCTGGCACGGGTCAGGCGGGCGCCTGGTCTACGGATTGGGAAGAAATCTCAGCTGGGTTCACCATTTTCGAGCCAAAACACAAACCTTCCATAAATACTCAAAATCAAAGCTTTCAAACTAGTTTCCAAGGTACCAAAACTACATCTAAACATCTAGGGAACCTAAACAACACCATCTAACAACCCAAAACCAAGAATCACACCCAACATTCCAAAATCACCATTTCTTCCCAAGAACTCAAATAAATTCAAAATAAATTCAAAACTCATCAAACTTCGAAAATAACACATCAAACTTCACATGAACATGATATGAACATTTTAGAATCAAAATGGGGAAAAGTAACTTACTTGGAAATGATGAAAGTTGACGGAATTCGATTCTTTTTGGCTCTACGCGATCCTATCGACGATCTAAACAAGGTTTACGTTTTAAGGAATGAGAAATGACTAGAAGAAGATGAAGAAAAAGAAGAGAGAAGTAAAGGAAGGAAAAACTTACCAATTTGAGGAGAGAGGAAGAGAGATGGCTGGGAGAAGTGAAAGAGTGAGGGAGAAGGTGAGGGAGGTGAGGGAGTAGGGGAATTATTTTTAAAAGGTTACACCTAGGCCCCTCCCTTTCTACTAACACAATTACTTACACTCCCGACTAACAATTAAGACTCAACACTTCCACACTAGGCCAAATGACTCGAATAAAATGCTAGGCACAAATATTATAACACATAAAATGCACACATAATTATTTAAATAAATAATACTTTAAATAATTAAATAAGCAAATAATTAAATAAAAATCATTTAATTACTAATAAAATAGAGCCTATATTTCGGGTCGTGACATTCACTCCCCCTTAAAGAAAATTCGACCCGAATTTTAACGAGACTTACCTTAAACAAAAAGCCACGGAAATTTCCTCTCGATCTCATCTCGAAGCTCCCACGTCGACTCCTCGATGAGATGATTCCTCCAAAGGACTCTAACCAACGCAATGCTTTTGCTCCTCAACTCTTGAACTTTAGAATCAAGAATCCGAACCGGTCGTTCCTCATAAGACATATCGGGCTCAATATCCTCCGGTATCCTCGGTAACACGTGAGACGGATCATGAACATACTTCCGAAGCATAGAAACGTGAAAAACATTGTGCAACCGGTCTAAGGATGGCGGTAACGCAAGTCGATACGCAAGAAGTCCAACCTTTCCCAAAACCTCAAACGGACCAATAAACCTCGGAGCCAATTTGCCTTTCTTCCCAAACCTACGAATACCCACCTTCGGGGACACTTTCAAGAACACCAAATCACCAATCTGAAAACTAAGATCTCGCCTTCGGTTATCTGCGTAGCTCTTATGTCGGCTCTGGGCTGTCTTCAATCTATCCCGGATAACTTTAACCTTTCCCACTGAATCCCGAAGCAAATCGATACCCAAAACTTTCGCTTCACCGACTTCATCCCAACAAATAGGCGATCTACACTTTCTTCCATATAAGGCCTCAAACGGTGCCATCTCGATACTAGCCTGATAACTATTGTTGTAAGAGAACTCCACTAACTGTAGGTGCGAATCCCAAGAATCGGAAAAGTCTATCGAACAAGCTCGCAACATATCCTCCAAAATCTGAATAGTCCTCTCGGATTGACCGTCGGTCTGAGGATGAAAAGCCGTACTGAATCGCAAATCTGTACCCAAAGCTTCCTGAAATGCCTTCCAGAATCTAGAAGTAAACCTCGGGTCTCGATCTGACACAATACTAACCGGAACTCCATGCAATCTAACAATCTCATCAACATAAAGGGTCGCAAGCTTTTCCATCGAATATCTGATGTCAATAGGCAAGAAATGGGCACTCTTGGTCAATCTATCCACTATTACCCAAACACAGTCATACTTCCTACGGGTACGAGGCAGTCCCGTAACGAAATCCATAGTCACATGTTCCCATTTCCACTCGGGGATCTCTAACGGCTGAAGCAATCCCGCAGGTCTCTGATGCTCGGCTTTGACCTGCTGACAAGTTAAACACCTCGATACATACTCGGCTATTTCCCTTTTCGTATTAATACACCAAAATTGTTGCTTCAAGTCTTGATACATCTTCGTACTACCCGGATGAATAGTATACCTCGATTTGTGACCCTCATCAAGAACTCTCTGTTTAATTCCATCAACATCCGGAACACACAATCTTCCACGGAAAGTCAACACTCCCACCGGGCTAATAGAAAAATCCTCGAAGTTCTTTTTCTTCAATTTACCCATTATCTTCACCAACTCGGGATCCTCTTTCTGAGCTTCCTTTATCCTTTGAATTAGGGTCGGAGATACCCTAATATTCGCAAAAATAGCCCCATGTCTCGATTCACGAGAAGACCAATCTCGAACATCCTCAAGCATTTTCCATTCACGAACCATCATCGAAGCCACATAAGATTTTCTACTAATCGCATCGGCTACCACATTCGCCTTTCCCGGGTGATAAGAAATCGTGCAATCATAATCCTTCAACAATTCCATCCATCGGCGCTGTCGGTTGTTCAACTCTTTCTGGGAAAAAAGGTACTTCAAACTCTTGTGATCGGTAAAAATCTTGAACTTCGTTCCATAAAGGTAGTGCTTCCACTTGTGCAACGCAAACACTATCGCCGCCAACTCCATATCATGAGTCGGGTAATTCTGCTCACTAGGGGTCAACTTCCTCGAAGCATACGCAATTACTTTCCCATTCTGCATCAACACACAACCCAAACCCTCTTTCGAAGCATCACTATAAATCACTAACCCATCGCTCCCATTAGGCAAGGTCAAGATCGGTGCGGTAGTCAACCTTTTCTTCAATTCCTCGAAACTCTTGTCACATTTCTCGGTCCACACAAATGGAACATTCTTCCGGGTCAACTGCGTCATCGGAGTAGCAATCCTCGAAAACCCCTCAATAAATCTTCTGTAATACCCGGCTAAACCAAGAAAGCTTCTGATCTCTGTCACTGATTCGGGTCTCTTCCAATCCACTATGGCTTCAATCTTTGACGGATCCACCGAAATCCCGTCTTTCGAAATCACATGACCCAGAAATGACACCTTCTCGAGCCAAAATTCGCATTTACTGAACTTCGCAAATAATTTCTCCCTCGCAAGAACGGATAAAACTGTCCTCAAATGTTGCTCGTGCTCCTCTCGGGATTTCGAATAAACAAGAATGTCGTCGATGAAAACCACCACGAACGAGTCAAGATAGGGATGGAAAACTCGGTTCATCAAATCCATAAATACGGCCGGCGCGTTCGTCAACCCAAACAGCATAACCAAGAACTCATAATGACCATACCGAGTGCGAAAAGAAGTCTTCGGAATATCCTCCGATCGAACCTTCAACTGATGGTACCCACTCCTCAAATCAAGCTTAGAGAAAACCACAGACCCTTGAAGCTGATCAAACAAATCATCGATATGCGGTAGAGGATACTTATTCTTCACCGTAACCTGATTCAACTTCCGGTAATCTATACACAATCTCAAGGAACCGTCTTTCTTCCGCACGAACAAAACCGGTGCTCCCCACGGGGAAACACTAGGGCGGATAAACCCTCGATCAAGCAACTCTTGCAACTGAACCTTTAATTCCTTCAACTCTGCGGGGGCTAACCTATAAGGTGCTTTCGAAATCGGAGCCATACCCGGCAAAAGATCTATACAAAACTCAATCTCACGATCGGGAGGCATATCATACTCGGTAGAGAAAACATCGGGAAATTCCCGGACTACCCGAACATTATCAAAACTAGGGGATTCTTTCCTAGTATCAAGAACACTAGCCAAATACCCCTCACAACCACTATGCAATAATTTTCTCGCTTTCATAAAAGAAATTAAGCGAACCTTCCTACTCAGAGGACTAGCCTCAAACACGAACTTAGGCACATCGGGAATAGAAAAAGTAACAATTTTCTTACGGCAATCAACGGAAGCATGAAACTTGCTCAACCAATCCATACCCAATATGACATCAAAGTCTTGGATAGGAAGAACCACCAAATCCGCACAAAGCACACGACCACAAATAACCACATCACAAGAACGAAAGACTCGATCAGAAATCAAGCACTCTCCTATAGGGGTCGACACCTCTAGCACGTACGGTAAAGACTCAAATGCAGCATTTAACAGAGAAGCAAATTGCACAGAAATGTATGAATGAGATGATCCTGGATCTACTAACGCTCGCGCGCTCACATTAGACACAGAAACAATACCTCCAATAACGGATGGATCATCGGTAGCTTGTTGTTGATTCATGGAATAAACCTTCCCTTGAACTTTGGGCTTCCCAGCTGCATCCCTTTTCTGACCCTGATTATTACCAACTCCTGACCCGGATGACTGACCTCGGTACCTCGTGCAGTCTCTCGCAAAGTGCCCCATTTCACCACAATTGGTACACTTGCCTTGCTTTTTCCAACATCTATCCTCCGCATGGCCTACCTTCTGACAAAAGGTACAAGGCTTCCTCATTTGGCTCCCTTGGTTCCCGGAAGTGGTACCCGGGTTCCTTGGTGCGATTTGCCCCTTAAACTGAGATTGTCCCCCAAAGTTACCTCGGTTATCGGAACGGTGTTGTGGCTTGCCTTGAGCTCCTTGTTTACTCGGGTTAGCTACCTCGGTCTTCCTTTTATGCTCCCCAATATCTTGCTCTATTAAGTAGGCTCGGTCCACCGCATCTTGGAAAGTCACAATCCGTTGAGCAATTAGTTGAGTACGGATGGAGGTCTTCAATCCCCGAATGAATCTCATAGCCTTTTGTTCCTCGGTCCTCACCAAATAGTCGCAATACCGGGCTAATTCTATGAACTTAGCCGAGTATTGTGCTATAGACAACACACCTTGCTCCAAGTTGAGTAGCTCGATCTCCTTTCGGTTTTGATCAACAACCGGAATGAAATGCTCCTTGAACTTGCGCACAAACAACTCCCACGCATACACCGTGTGAGTATCATCCCAAGTGGTTTTAACACCCTTCCACCAATGCTCGGCGGCTCCCACAAGCTTGTAAGCCGCGAACCGGACCTTGTCCTCATCCGAACACCCAAACACATCGTAAATCTTTTCCATAGACTCAATCCACAACTCAGCTTTCCGAACATCGGGCTCCCCATTAAATTCAACCGGTTTAAGTTTCAGAAATTGCTCCAATCCATAGCGGGGTGGTGCTTGCTCTGCCCTTGGACCTTGATCATGTATAGCCTTCATGGCCGCCTCGAACATGCCTTGAAACATGGCACGTGCTTCTTCCCTCGTATCATTCTGATTATGTGCCCCACTAGCACCTCCTCTGTTTCTTCTTCCTGACATTTCGAGTAATTACCTGTATAAGACATCAACCGTTAATCACTCCGCACACTACTACCCACCTAGGTCATACTAATCCACCTAGACTTATACATAGAGCTAATGCCATAGCTCTGATACCAATTGTCGCGACCCCGGACCCCGCGGGCCCGGGACCGCGATCTGGACGTCGACTCTAAAACCAAAACTATGAAATACCAAGGTTAAAAATTCCATTTAATACCAAAAGGTAATGATCCAAAGTTTTTACAAAATCAAGTTTGATAAAAACCAATTACAACAATCATAAACTTCCACAAGTTTATGCCCAACAAAATACAAATGTACAATTCTTAAAGACGTCATTGTTTGGTACAACTACCCCAAAATAGTTACACATTTACATAATGGAAACCAACCTATAACAACCTTCCCCAAAAGAACGGATCCACACTCGACGTCCTCTATCTCGTGATCAGCGAGACTAATCCTTAGCACCTGGGGGGGGGTTAAGGAAAAACAAGGATAAAAGAAAGGGGGTGAGATAAATCTCAATAAGTTACTAATGCAACTACATGACATGCTAAGATGCAGTATACAATAAGCAATAATAATTATCACATAGCCCATAGCAATTATCACATAACAGATAGCAGCGGAAATAAACACATAACAAAGGATATAGCCAAGGTTTTCCAAACCGGAACATCCAAATAAAGGATCACTGCGCAGCTTCAATAATCAACAAATCATCATCTTCATAATAGCATGAAAGCCGAAGAGAAAACCCCGGTACCGGAACCAATAACATAAAAGTGTCACAAAGGACAAGGACCATGACACAAAGTCATGCCCGCTAGCCAGATACATTCACAAAGGAACGCTGACTTATCCTTTCCAAGGCCAATCTGGAGAAGGGGTAAAGAAGGGGGCAAAACAATGGTCAACATTATAATGGACTTGGCTTTGCCATTATAATCTTTCCCATCGCCCAAACACACACAAAATACGAGCTGGACTTTCACGTAAATGCTAAGTAATAATAATTTAGCATGAATGAACAACTTAAGGTTCCAAAGTAGGGAACCAATCAAATTAAGTTACCACAAAGGTCAACCAATGCAAACAGCACATCCAAGATGAACTACATTACCAAAACGGTACTTAAATACATTTCACATCATATTTATTCACAAAAGAATTAAATCCACACAATAAAGTGTTCCACGGTGTTATCTTAAGTTAATTAGAAGGATTAAACCTAAACTAGTTAAGCCATTTAGTTTAAACAAGCAAAAGGGTTAAATTCCTGGAATAGGGGTCGGGCGGGCGCCTGGAATAGGGCAGGCGGGCGCTTGTTTGTCCAGTAAGTTTGGTCATTAGAAAATGACATGTAGGCGGGCGCCTGGCACGGGTCAGGCGGGCGCCTGGTCTACGGATTGGGAAGAAATCTCAGCTGGGTTCACCATTTTCGAGCAAAAACACAAACCTTCCATAAATGCTCAAAATCAAAGCTTTCAAACTAGTTTCCAAGGTACCAAAACTACATCTAAACATCTAGGGAACCTAAACAACACCATCTAACAACCCAAAACCATGAATCACACCCAACATTCCAAAATCACCATTTCTTCCCAAGAACTCAAATAAATTCAAAATAAATTCAAAACTCAATCAAACTTCGAAAATAACACATCAAACTTCACATGAACATGATATGAACATTTTAGCATCAAAATGGGGGAAAAGTAACTTACTTGGAAATGATGAAAGTTGACGGAATTCGATTCTTTTTGGCTCTACGCGATCCTATCGACGATCTAAACAAGGTTTACGTTTTAAGGAATGAGAAATGACTAGAAGAAGATGAAGAAAAAGAAGAGAGAAGTAAAGGAAGGAAAAACTTACCAATTTGAGGAGAGAGGAAGAGAGATGGCTGGGAGAAGTGAAAGAGTGAGGGAGAAGGTGAGGGAGGTGAGGGAGTAGGGGAATTATTTTTAAAAGGTTACACCTAGGCCCCTCCCTTTCTACTAACACAAATACTTACACTCCCGACTAACAATTAAGACTCAACACTTCCACACTAGGCCAAATGACTCGAATAAAATGCTAGGCACAAATATTATAACACATAAAATGCACACATAATTATTTAAATAAATAATACTTTAAATAATTAAATAAGCAAATAATTAAATAAAAATCATTTAATTACTAATAAAATAGAGCCTATATTTTGGGTCGTGACATCATCTAATAAGGATTCATCTCCAGTCATGTGTCTTGAACACCCACTATCGAGAATCCATTCATAATTTCTAGCTTTTGAAGATCCAGCCATGAAAGAAAGAACCTGAAATATAGACATTTAAGCAGGTCCCCTTTATTCCTTTTGGGTCCTAGGGTTAGCAACTTTTGACAACCCACTCTTGCTTGACCTTAGGGTTTTTACGTCCTTTGGCATTGGGAGTGACTCGCAAAAGGCATTCCACGGCCTTGTGTCCAGAACAATCACAAATGGAACAATGATGAAAGCCACTAATCACATGAGTTTTCACAAACTCTTTACTTTTCTTAGGGATATCATTCTTCCTTGGGTCAGATGAGTCAGCCTTAACAAAATCTTTCTTTTGAAATTTTGGAGCGCTCTTTCTAGGAGTGCGCATAGGGCTAGGATGCGCATGGCGGTGAGGCGCATGGCTCCTTGGTGCATAATGATCACTTGTAGAAGGAGTGCTCTTGGTTTCAAGAGGGATTTTGCTAGAGGATGATTCATCTGTAGCTATATCTTTCCCATTAGCTTTCCCAAATTGCTTCATTGGGTAGACATAATGGAATGTTTGTCTCTTGACTTTTTCCTGTCCTTTACCCATTGAATTAGAATGTTTTTCCTTGGGAATTTCAAAAGTTTACTGGTTTGTAAATTCACTATCTCTTTCAGCACAGACATCACATTTAAAGTTGTCACTAGTTGATGAGAATCCCAAGCCACTTTTATCACCACTGACTTTTTGGGATTCAAATATGTTCTCCATAGTGACACGAGAATTGGACCACTCATTTGTAATCTTTTTAAGATCAGTAATTTGAGCAACCAATTCATCGTTTTGAACTTTAAGAAGTGAGTTCTGTTCTGTTAGAAAAGAGTTTTTAACAGTAAGAGGAGTCATGCTCTTTATCTGCTCCTTAAGGAGGGTGAGTTCAGATTTAAGTAGAGATTTCTCGGTCTTAAGCTGGGAAATTTCATCACATGTTAGTGCTAAAGCTTCCTTCATACTATCAAATCTAGTGATTACCTTTTCAGCCTTTTTGAACAATTTTTCTTGTTCAGCAATCACTTCATCATCATTGATTTTGGAGATTGGAGCAGTTGGTTCAACTTGAGGTCTAATGTAAGCTCCTTTTCTCAACTTGTTCCTTGCACTTAGATCGCATCGTGAGAATAACAATCCACCATCGCTTTGTGCCGGAGTGAGAAATCCTTGTTCCACGAGCTCGCTGATGGTTGGTCCTTTCTTCCTTTTTTCTTCTTGAAAACCTGCAGATTTCTTGATAGGTTTATTCAAGGCATTCATATCAGGAACATCCTTGGAAAAGTCATCATCAGAATCACAAGTATCAACTTCATCATCATTTGCCACCAAACAAACGAGTCCATCATCGGAATCTTCATCGCTCTCATCTGAGTCTGTTTCAATCCAAGTGTTCTGCTCATTTGCTGGTGCTGCTTCTTCCGCAACCATTCCCTTGTGACGAGTGAATTTGGGAGTGAACTTGGGAGTATGGCTGCTCTTCTTCTGCATATATTCAAATTTTGGAGTTGGGCAGCTTGAAGCAAAGTGTCCCGGTTTCCTGCAATTAAAGCAAACAAGATCTTCTTTACTTTTAGAATCACTACTCCTAGTGAATTTTGTAGGAGCTCTGCTGGTAGATCCTTGAAATTTGTTGTTTGAGCTGGGTCTTGAGAATTTTCTGAACTTTTGAAATTTCTTCACAAATAAAGCGAAGTCTTCATCATCCATGTCCAATAGCTCAGAAGTAGAAATTTTGGGATCTGCGCTTTTCTCAACTTGAACTTGAGCTTGCGCAGGTGCTTCTTCTCTTTGCGCCACCATTGCAATGGACTTGGATTTTCCTTCTGTTTCACTTATACGCTGAAGCTTGAGTTCATAGACTTTGAGATTTGCATAAATATTTCTAAGTGTCCATACATCCAAAGTTCCAGCGTCTTCTAGGGTGCTAGATTTATGTAGGTATCTTGATCCAAAAGCTTGAAGAAAATTGACATTTAAATCTTTGTTCGAAAACTTCATGCCAAGTGCAATACATAGATTGATAATTTCACAAAAGCGTTCATAAGTTTGTCTTAAGGTTTCACCGGGAAGTTGAGAGAAATTTTTGAATCTCTTTTGTACTTCATATTTCTTGTTTTCCTTGCACACGGTGTCTCCTTCTATATGTTCTTCAATAGCATCCCATAACTCATTGGCGGTAGCACAATGCATGACTTGTTGTTTCATAGCCGTGCTTAGAGTGCTTAGAAGAATGTTTCTTGCTTTACCATCATTTGCAACTCTTCTTGTTTCTTCCTCAGTCCATTCTTCCTTTGGTTTCTTGACAGTTGGTTGAACAGCATTTGTACGCGGATTTGGATTCGCTTTCATAGGAATGTAAGGTCCATAAACCACGGTGTCATGAAGTCTTTCATCGATTGAGTTGACATGAGTTAAGATGCTGAATTTCCACACGTCAAAATGATCTTCATCAAAGACCGGAACGTGAGTGTAGTTTGCAGTTGCCATAGGTTTTGAGTTTGCCATATCGAATCGGCACCCAAGCTGTTAAGCTTGAAAAACAGAAATGTTTTATAAAGGTGTTTGCTCTGATACCACTTGTTTGTCCCAGAAGGGCAACAAGGGTATGAAAAATGCTAGAGGGGGGGGGGGTGAATAGCGTTTTTAAAATTCTTTTCAAACCCTTTTGGAAAGCAATGGCGAATGCGCACAACTCTTAATTTGGCTAAGTATAGCGCGCAGCAAGAGTGTGAAATGCACAGCGGAAGTTTAAAGCAGTCACTTAAGCGCAGGGAGATGCGCAGAAGTGTAAAACGCACGCACTATGTTTTAGGCTAAAGAGTGGCGCAAAATAAGACTAAGGCAATATGAGCACAAACACAATTCTGTCAAAGCAATACAATCTACAAAGATCAAACAAAGATGAATATTAGTAAAGTTTAAATGCAGATTGCAAAGCAGAATATAAAAACACGCTATTTGGAGAGGTTCGATCGGGAAAAGATCTACGTCCTCTACCAAGATGGTTAGTCTTGGATTTTCTAATGGAGATCTTATTATGAGAGAGTTACAAGTTACAACGATTTAGAACAAACTATCTCAAAGATCTATAATCTATGAATGAACAAAATCCTAGACAATAACCGGTGTTTCTCTAGAAGTATGATCGATAAGATCGGAACTTCAAGAGGTGAGTGTGTGTATCAGAAATCTGGGCTCTTTGAATCTCTGAGATGGAGAGCACAAGATTCTGGTGTTACAAAGGCTTTATAGGATCTGGGCTTGGATTGTGTATGAAGGTGAGAAGGTTGTTCTTGAGAATTCTGGAAATGAGCAAGCAATCTTCAAATCTTCAAACTTTCTCTTTGGAAGCAATTCTTTAGCAATTCACAAACAACTTGGAAAATGAGGATGAGCTTGCTATTTATAGCTGAGCTCCAAGAAATAGCCGTTGGGGAGCAGAGCAAGGACGATGTGCTGTCACAATGTGATTGGTGCGCACGTGTCCTTTATAGCCGTTGGAGACAGCAAGTTGACAGATTTCAAACTTCTTCTAGAAGGATGACAGCTGTCTTTATATTTGAAATTCAAACTAGAGGCGCGTCTCCATCTACGTGTATGCTGAGTGTATTTGATTTGTCGTTTGTCCACATCAGCACTTTGGCTCATTCGAAAGCGTAGCTTGAGATGACGCTTTCCAAGTTATACAAAGGTAGGTCAAGAGATGAAAGAATAAACCAAGGCAGGTCTTTCGTGCGCATGTTGCTCATGCGCATAGGATGCGCAGAAGGTGATGCGCTGCGCATGGAAGGATGCACTGCGCATAGGAGGTATGCGCACCAAAATTGGCCTCTTACTCTTTTGACCTTGATTCCAAAGCTTCAGCCCTAACCTCTAAGCCTAGTCTATAAAGAGGACTTATCTAAAAATTGAAGTTATAAAAACTTCTTACATAGGGTCCTAAAGTCCTTAAAATAAACTTAGGTGATGGTATCAATCAATTCTAACAAAGTAGGAGGGTTAAGTGATAAGCATACCCAACAGAGCCTAAGAGTAAGAACTCTTTTAATTGTCTTGAAAGTGCTATGAACAAGCACTAATGTGTTATATGTGTCTTGAAACCAATGTTTGTGTACCTTAGGGGCACTAGAACAATGTCTTGAGATTGAACATCCAAAGTATAGGATTAAGAACTTGTAAGTATGAGATGTATAACTCATCTACTTAGCTTGAACATGAAGTATAAGAAAATTAAATCTTGTACATGACTTGAATATCCAAAGATTGGAATAATAACTTGAGTATAAGATAATTAATTCTTGTACATGTCTTAAACATCCAAAGAATTGGATTGAGAACTTGAATGTAAGATGATAAAATCTTGTTCATATCTTGAAACCAATACATGTGTATGGTAGTAATCTTGTAAGTGTTATAGAACACTAGAAGTATCAGGACAAGATCCTTAGCTTAAACATCCAAAGAATTAGAGTGTGAACTTGAATATAAAAGGAAGAACTCTTGTTCATGTCTTGAAACCAATACGTATGTATGGTAATGAACTTGAAAGTCCTATGAACAAGCACTAATGTGTTAGAAAGATTCTTGATGTGTATGTGTAAATCTTGCACATAACTACTTGATAGAATGTGGCTTCTTGACTACTTGATATATTGTATGAATATCTAAAGAATTGGAATGTGGAACTAGATAGAGAATGAACAACTATAATACATACTTGAATCTAATACGTGTGTATTGAAAGTTCTATGAACAAGCACTAATGTGCTAGTAATTGGTTTTAACCGTTCATATACTCAATGAAGTATATTAAGTATAAAGAAAATATCTTGTTATTGAGTTGAGTTCATAAAGAATGAGGGACTAGTGTAATATGAAGATAATTCATAAAAAAATGATTATAGAACACAATATGTGTTGGAAAATATATTCGATGATTAGCGATACATATACGCAAGATATGATTGTGACTAGGTACAGTACGACCTATTCGACTACGTGTTTAGAGTCTAAGATGTTGGGCTCTACTTGGAAGTAAGGGTATCGTGATAGACACATTAGTGTGTTAAAGATTATATGAATATGTACATGCAAATATGGCATATGACAAAGTGATATAGTATGACTTACCCTACTACTTGGTTGGGGTCTGTTATTAATAGACTCTAATTTGTCTTGATTGTGTTACGTGGACACATTATGTGCCATTGTTATACTGATTGGTATTCACAAATATTGCATACGTGTACTTGTATTTGGTGAGCACATGATTACATGGTTCATGAAGAGCTAGTCCACTACTTTTGGATTAGTTCTATACTCTCGTAGTTCAAGTAAATACTACTTGTGCATTCTTGTGTGAGTCCAACTGGTCCTTTCTTGTTCGGAGATATATAGGTTCACGCTTATCGCGAGTGCTGGGGCTAACTGATAATCAGGGATCTATGTATCTGCGCTTGACCCCTTACTACCGATCATAGTAAGGGCATATAGCCTCCTTTATTAGAGCAATACGCCTGATAAAGTGACTGCTATACCTCTTGTCTTGAATCTTGTTCTTGAGTGTGACACTGGTTACCAGGTCCTCTTGTGTACTACTCAGCAGCAGCTTGATTGATCGTGATTTGTCAACTGCAATAAGCAACGACAACAATGGTTTACTTGGGAGGAATAAGGTTGGAATATCCTTTGTAACGTGATAGTTTAGCCTTATGTGCTAGCTACTTGATGAGTTGACTTAGCCTCTAATATACTTGTTACTTGATGACATCTTGAGCATGATTACTTGATAAGCTTCTTGATTTGCATGATTACATGATAACATGCTATGTACTTATATCTAGTAACTTACTGAGATCTATCTCACCCCGTTCCTTGTTTATTTGTTTCCCCCCCAGTAAAGCAAGTGGTAATTCGTTGTGAGGCTCGACTTAGCAGTGGCCTACTTGGCAGGTTGTTCTTGTTTGGGGATTGTTATCCGTTCCAGTTTTGGTGAGGGCGATCTTATATCAATTGTTTAGACTCAGTATATTGGGTAGACTTGTATAGTTCTTGTAATGCCAGCTTATGTGCTAGGCATGTTTTCCGGTGTGTATAACCATTTGGTTTAATTTTCTTGGTATAGAACTCGTTGTGAGCTATCTTAGCTCGTTCCTCTTGAGTATATATATGATGTCAGTTTGATATAAGCAGATGTCATTCAGTTTCTCGCTTCTTGTTAGTCACACGCACCAGGTTCGAGGTTCTATTAGGGAATCCTGGGACTTGGGGGCGTGTCAAGTTGGTATCAGAGCTATGGTTTAGCTCTAAGCCTGGATAGGGTCTATGGCCTAGCTTGGGTTAGCCTTGGGTGTGCTACCGACGTCGAGTGCTTCGTTACTTGTTGTTATACCAGGCATAAGACTGGTGTTGATAGTGTTGATCTAGTGGGGACTAGATGGTTTGAGAATCGAGAGCGCGAGTCTTTAAAGACTTAGGTGTATCTATCTTGTGCAGTGGACATTGTTTCGTGCTATATATTCATGATTGTCCTCATTTCTTGATTTACGTGAAAGTATATTCTCTAGTAAGAGACTACATGATTGATATCGTTATTTATAAGAGCTTGATAGAAGTGTGGGTGATAACACCCTATACGTTATATGTTAACTTGGTCATGTTACCTATGTAGGACATTGATGTGATACGTGTTATGGCTTGGCTTTTACGTGTTATGATTTGGCTTTCTATATGTTATGCCATTCTTGTTTGCCACAACAGATGGTGAATATTTCTATGTTAGTATGCTTGACTATTTTTATGAGCATGATATAATTATGTATAATATTCATGTTCTGCATTGAAAGCTCGAAAATGATTATCAAGGTTGTGCTGAATATTTAGCATATGTGGTTGACGGAAGAATGTCTACACCAAAAAAAATAAAATTGAAGGATGTATCCATTCTTTGTGAGATCTCAGATATAATTTCTACTAAGTAGTACATGATACATGATGAGAACCTTGGGTTATCTTGAGTTGCTACAGTACAAATATAGTGCTGATATCTAAATCAATGTTCATGACATCGGTTGAGTTCAAAGTGTTGAAGGTTCAACTTGAGAAATTTCTTGATAGAGGATTCACCCAGCCTGTATATCTGCATGGGGTGTATCTGTATTGATTGGCATGAAGAGATATGGTACTTTGCGATTTCATATTGAATACAAAGAGTTCAACTAGGTGACTATAATGAACCAGTACTTGTTATCGTGTATGGATGAATTATTTGATCCCTGAAGTTAATCAGTGGTCTATTCAGTGTTTGATTGAGAAGTGGCTACCATTATTTGGAAAGTCAACTATGAGGATATACTGAAGACATCTTCCTATATCAGGTATGCTTGTTATGAATTCGTGATTATGCTATTTCGATTGATATATGATCTAGCAGTATTGATGGATTTGATGAATGATATCTTCAAACCATAATTTGATTTCTTTGCGATGAATTGATTGATTGTATTGAAATTTCTTGAGAGAAGCAATTGTTTCCAAAAGCTAGCAAGGGATAGAGGATCTATTATCTTGAAGTGGGTTTACTTCAGGCATCTTTGTTGACCTATATAAGTTGAAACAACCGAGGTACGCATGTGTAAGGATCCCGCCCGCGCGCGGAGGATCGCGACGAGTTATGGGGGCGAAAGGCCAAACGCGGTTAACATGCCAAAAAATAACGGAGTCGCCGCTTTTGTTAATTATTTAACCAAACAAAAGAAAAGGTTAGAGATTCCATTAGTTCGGAGGTTAGGTTACGCCTTGGGAAGAGTTTCACGTCACCCAAGTCGCCTCGGATAGGACCGAGTCTCCCTAATGTTAGTTAACGAAAGTGCATGTGTGTGTGTGTTTTCAAAATGGGAGAAACTGACTGTTTTGACAAAACTAGTTAATTATTTAACAGAAAAGGTTTATTTTGCAAACTTTATGGTCAGGAAAGGAAGAAACTGGAAAATGCCCTCCCCGGCCAAAGTAGCCGTACGGATGGGGAGGGCTCTCCAGGACATTTTTACAGTTTATTAGAAAACAGTCCAGTTTCAGTCAAAACAGAGTATCTTTGCTGAAACTGGACTGGAATATTGATTTCCAGTTTATGATTAACAACAAAACCTTGAGAAGTTCATTCCTATGCACTTTGATCATCAAAGGAACCCTAAAAACAAAGATTTGGGTGTGATCAAAGGCAATCATTGGAGAAATTTATGAAAAGTTGATGAACATGGCATTTAAACCAAAATGACCATTTTGGTGGATAAAGATTGAAACTTTACCACCAAAATGGACTTATTATACAAGATTAAACCTTGAGGGACACAAATATAACATAAAGATCAAAAGGTGGCTGAAGAGGTTTGTTGGGCGCTCCTCCAAGGGGCCTCGGACTGAATCACGATTCACGCCGGGCAGAAATTCGGTGAGTGGTGGGGAGAGGTCTTTCCGACGGGCCTCAAGCGTAGAGCTTCCCCCATCCTTTGTCCATCGCCATACCATAGGTGGAGCTGATTTGGAGGCCTTTCGGGATTCACTCGTGACCCCGGCTTTCACGAGCTCGCCCCGGATCCTTTTGCTCATTTGACCTTGGAGCGTGTGGAGCCCCAACCGATCAGACACTCCGGTCCTCCTTCCCATGTTCCTCCTTCCTTCTTTCAGGGCCAATCCTCTTCGGGTGAAGGCTCGAGCTTGGCGGAGTCCATCTTCTTCTTCGACCCCAACATGTACCCATCTCGCCCCTTGGAGAGGGTTCACTCACCTCTGGAGGATCCTTACCCTGATTCTTATTAGGATGTACCTATGTGAACAATTTTTCTTTCGGTTTGTTTTATTCGAAACCATGTATGAAAATTTGTTATTTTTGGTTGTTTAAAACATTGTCCTTTTATTTGTAAATTCACCATTTATGCATATCTTGGGCCTCGAGAGGGCTTTGTGGTCATTTCTGGACCGTCGAGGATTCCCGAGATGTGTTTGGACTCAATTATTTGGACCTTGACACGTATCTGACAGGTTTTTGAACAAGTGAAAATGAATTTCACTCGTGGGAAATCAGCTGATACGAGCTACTGATATGAAATTTTTCAGCCGTACGAATCATACAAGCATGGTTGACTTTTTGACCAAACTTTCTGAGGACTTTTAGGGAATTTTGACAGACAGGAGACCTTATTTGACTCAGACCATTTTACCCAAAGCATGACTCTTCGTTGGTCCTTCCATTGCACGATTATGGCTTGCCAGCCCCAGTGCGTTGCCTTGCCGGGAATTATTCCTTGGGTTTCGCAGTCATGGCTTGCCGGCCCCAGTGTTTTGTCTTGGTCGAGGACTACTCATCAGGCCTCATTGTCATGGCTTGCTAGCCCTAGTACCTTGCGTCACCGGGACCTACTCCTCAGGTCTCGCCCTTTTTCTTTGGGCGTGCGTCTTTCGTTATTCGGGACACTGCCCGCCTTCATGCGGGTTCCTTTCCCCTTAACATCCACACATGCCATTTTAGCCCTCTTCATGTTTCCCACCACCTTTTCCTCCTGGGAGTGGCCTAGTTGACTCAGACGTAGACAAGGGAAATAATTGGCCCTGACACGGACAGGAGTAAATCACGTTTACTCACACGAGTATACGCATAGGCATTTACGGGAGTGAGTCCCTTTTCTGAGGAAGGAAGCTTATGGACAAAAATTCATGTGTTTGGCTCTGTCCTAAAACGTGGAAAAGAAGACTTGTCGAGGCATTTGGAATCGGCCTTAGTTAATGTCATCAAAATGATTGCTCGAATGAACCGTGTTCAGCATTAGGTCAAAATTCAAGCAATTAGCCTTAACATGCATAAATGTTGTGATCATTTGATATTCAGATTCGATCAATGGCAAGATCGAGGTGTGTTTAGGAGAGATTGGTCATTATCTAGGAAATTGGTCATTGATGGGACCAAAGGGAGGAGAACCGGGTCATTTTAGGAGGACCGAGGTTTGATGGATTCATTTCATGTTATGACCGGACCCGAAGGTTGCCTACGTTCCCTTCAATGTGAGGAGCTCAAGTCGCCGTAGTTCGGCTTTGAGGCCGTATTTTCTTGAAGTGGGCTTTCTTTTGATGTCGTCTCGGGGGACATTGTTGCTCGCTTCCGTTTTGCGGTGATCTCTTTGAGATGGGCCTCTTGGAATGAACCCTCTTTGGTGTGAATGGGTCTCTTAAGGCAAGTATTTCCTCTTGTCATTTCCTTTCCTCTTTTTTTTTTTTTTTTTTTGAAAGAGGAGGAGGTAATTATCGGCCCTAGCTTGCTTTCTTGGGCATTGGCTCCTTTGTATCTTTGATTTCGAAGATCTGGGAAGCCCTTTGCTTGGTTGCACACGTGCAATCACAGTTGCATCTTGGCAGTTGAGCAACAACGTCCTCACCTCTTTGCTGTCTCAGGATACCTTTGATGTGCATCAGGAGTTTGTTTCAGAAAGGTGTATTGGGTTGTGTTTCGGGGAGGTGTATGAGGAATGTGTATGGGGAAGATTTGCCATTGATGGTCTCTCCATGCCAATTGATTATAACATTCATTCATATCAAGATTAATTGTTTGTATTTTGTACTCTTTTGTATTTGGGTCCATTCATCCTTGAATGAGTCGTTGTTGACTATTACGTTTGGGAGTCAACTCATCATTTTGGGGATATAGCAATCATTTGACAACATTAATCAAAGCGATTCCGAGAGTTAATGCGTTTTTCAAGATAATGCCTCAAGTCTAGAGAGAATAGAAGTAAAAGTGATTCATATCATTCATAAGACTAAATTTTTACAATCATAGACTCGACTATTGACTCTATTGACTCGATCATTCTATTAATCACCGTCCACAACGGACTTTTCATGGACTCTCTAGAACCTACAACGCTAGACCACTCCTAGAATTCTTTTCCTCTTGTTCTTTTTCTTCACCTCACACCCATTCACCGCCTTGCTTGGTGATAACCTCCTTGTCGATGAGCGATTGGATATGATTTCTCAAGGTGAGACAGGCGTTCGTAGAATGACCCGAGGCCTGGTGGTACTTGCAGCGTTTCTTAGGATCATGGTGCGCTCCGAGCGGTTCGGCCCATATCACGTGGCGACCTAGCAGTTCCATCTTTCCCATCCGGAGCAAGTGCTCCAACATTTGTTCCCTCGGCATTCCTAACTCATGGAACCAACGATAATGGGCCCCTTTCCCTTGGGGGTGAAATCCTCCTACAACCACCGCGGGCTCCCCATAGGATACTGTAACGGGCTGAAGATGATCTCGAGACTCTTGCCCATCTTGGACTGAGCAACCGGGGGTGGTCCCCGGGGAGGGAGACAGCTTCTCTGAGGACCTTTTGATCTCCTAGATAGATTTTATAATCTCGTGCAGGCATTCTCGGGTGTTCCTCGAGTTGTGCCTTTCCAGTTCATCTGACAACTCCGCTCGGCTATGTAGAAGTTCGCACCGGCCATCGTATTTTTCCTCGAGGTCCTTCCTGAGATTTGTGCCATTCTTCTCCCACAATTCTTCAACCCTCTTGTGGAAGAGCTCCTTAATTTCCCCATGGAGCTGTTGGACCACTTTGATCGCCTCATTACGATCAACCTCGGCCCTCCGCACTTGCTCTCTCATTGTGCTGACTGTCCTTTCTAAGAGCTTTACTCTGCCCTCCAACCGGGCTTGTGCGTCCAATCTGATGTATATCTCGTTTTCTTGAGCTTTTCTTGCCATTGTTTTCTATAACACGAAAGACGGGCGAGCCGTAAGAGCACCGTGGAAGGATTTTCGAAAAGCCATGCTTTGAGTAAAACAGAGACTCGATACAAACGAGATTTTGACTTATTGAGAGAGACGGGTTTGACCCTTTTGGGGGGGGGGGAAGCCCAAGCCATGCATTTTGGATGAATTTAACCATTTTTGCTTTTAGAAAAGGAATTTTGTTTATTCTTTTGATTGTTATTAGGAGATCTTTTCACACGAACAAATTTTAGTGCACAGTTCAAAGGCTTAGCATTTGTTGTTCATGTTTACTTAAAACACATTTATTCCTAACTGGTTGGAAAAGATCTCCCTTCTTTTTCGCAACTATTCTAAATCCTGGATCAGTGGAGGCCATCACTACGCCTATAGACCCCTCGTTTTTCACCTGCCTTGCACACTCCCAAGGATGGACTGTCCCGGGCGAGGGTCCTATAGGGCAAGAGGCTTCCACCGAACGAAAGAACGAACCTAGGGTCTAGTGCGTCACAAGATTCCCAATGCGCGATCCATTCCAATCATGATTAAGCCCCGGTTAATATCGAGATTCGTCTTAGGGACTTAAGGGATTTCCGGCATAACCTCATCTTTGATGAGGGCTCTCGAACCTTATCCTTGGGCTTAAGGATGATTAGTATGGACCATTCATTAGGGCTTGACAACACAGTGTCACCCTATCCTTAATACGTGACTTAGGTTAATTACGGTCAACATTAACGCGTAAGTCAAGGATCGGGTCAAAGTTGACCATGGTCACACTTGCTTTCACAAGGAGTCATGACTCGGGTATTAACTTGGCCACAATTAATCTCAGACACGTATTAGGGACGTGGTAACGTGAGCTAGACCAAAAACCAACCAAGGTCTCAGTATTTGTGTGTCACGGACGAGTGTGGTTGACTCGGCTCGGAATGGGAGGTGGAATGGACCCGTGCGCGCTAGAAGGGCACAAGAGCACCAATCAAGCTGCATCGTGGCATCCATCCCGGGTAAAGGGTATTTGGAACGTGCAAGGTCAAGTGCGCGTAGTGTGAAGCCATTCTATGTTCCCTTTTGAGTTAAAATAGAGATTTTCAATTCGTTTTAACATCATGAGCAATGTTTAATCAACAAAAATGAGCAAGCATGAATGAGCTATTTACACAAGCAATCAAGCAAGAATCATATGAACAAACAAAGCTAAAACTTGTATGTACAACAAATTGTGCACAACCAAAGAACCTTTGAAATCAAAACTTTACAAGAAACGATCCTTTTGAAAACCATTTGCAAAACGAGTTGTGCACAACAAAGAATTCAAAACAAAAAAAATCTTTTACAAAATGGGTCATGCACAAGGAGGTTTTGAAAACCCAAATTTATGTCCAAATGTTTGTGCATGACCAAGCTTCAAAAACCAAGTTTTGGCTAGAAAAGAAGAAGGTAATGTGCTCAAACAAAACTGTAAATTTGGAACCTAGACAAGCAGAAGCCAAAAGGACATAGAATGTTCCTGCCCTGCACAAAATTGTTAAATTTTGGAACATTCTGTTCCCTGCCCAATATAGTTGTACGGCTCTAGAATGCTGGCAATTATTTTTTGCAGTTTTTCATCTTCTGATCATCAAGCCCCAGTTTATTGCACATCCAGAACAGTTTCCATTCCAGAAAATTCAAATAGAAACACAGCACACACAAAACAACACAAAAGTTAACGAAAACGGGGGACGGGAGTTTGACCCACACAAAAGCATCCCCAAAGTTTCTAAAAAGAAGTTTGTGGACACTTTATTCCCCAGCGGAGTCGCCACTGTAAGGATCCCTCCCCCGCGCGGAGGATCGCGACGAGTTATGGGGGCGAAAGGCCAAACGCGGTTAACATGCCAAAAAATAACGGAGTCGCCACTTTTGTTAATTATTTAACCCAACAAAAGAAAAGGTTAGAGATTCCATTAGTTCGGAGGTCAGGTTACGCCTTGGGAAGAGTTTCACGTCACCCAAGTCGCCTCGGATAGGACTGAGTCTCCCTAATGTTAGTTAACGAAAGTGCATGTGTGTGTGTGTGTTTTCAAAATGGGAGAAACTGACTGTTTTGACGAAACCAGTTAATTATTTAACAGAAAATGTTTATTTTGCAAACTTTCTGGTCAGTAAAGGAAGAAACTGGAAAATGCCCTCCCCGGCCAAAGTAGCCGTATGGATGGGGAGGGCTCTCCAGGGCATTTTTACATTTTATCAGAAAATAGTCCAGTTTCAGTCAAAACAGAGTATCTTTGCTGAAACTGGACTGGAATGTTGATTTCCAATTTATGATTAACAACAAAACCTTGAGAAGTTCATTCCTATGCACTTTGATCATCAAAGGAACCCCAAAAACAAAGATTTGGGTGTGATCAAAGGCAATCATTGGAGAAATTTATGAAAAGTTGATGAACATGGCATTTAAACCAAAATGACCATTTTGGTGGATAAAGATTGAAACTTTACCACCAAAATGGACTTATTATACAAGATTAAACCTTGAGGGACACAAATATAACATAAAGATCAAATCTTTATGTCCCATACTTGGTGATTTATGGCTAGATCATGGTTGGGGTGATAAAGATTGGAACTTTATCCCCCAATCATGACTTTTATGGCCAAATAAAACAAAATCAATATGAAAATGTAACAAACCATGATCATCTTTAGGTTTTACCCCATAATCACACACTAGGTGTGAAGGGAACCTTGAATCACCTCATGATTTGGATCATATACATATATAATCATAATATATATAGCTTGAAAGGCCAAGACTTGTATAATATATAGATATAGTGCTTGAAAATGGACCAGACTTGCAAGAAATGTAAAGTGCTTGAAATGGACAAGACTTTGCAAGAACAAGAAGAAATAATCACAAGATAAACAAGTAATATGAACAAAGATAAAAGAGAGTTTGAGATGAAGAAGAAGATGGGGAGAAGGAGGCTTCACCTATGATGGCTATGCCTATCTTCCTCTTTTTTCACTCAAATATGTGTATCACTCACTTTCTGCTCTCAAACTGGCAGAGTAACAGCTCTCAAAACATTCCCCCCTGAAATGATCAGCATGTGGTTCAATTTATAGAGGCTGAGGGTGCCCAACATAGCCGTACAGCTAGGGACCTCATGCGCCCAAACCATCCGTACGACTCGACTTGGCGAGCTTCTGGATTTTTCTAAGTTTAATTCCAGTTCAGTCCTGGAATATCAGGTTTATCCTAGCGAGGTCCTGGCCCATTAGTTTATTCCTAAATGGTACCAAGAATTCCTCTAAAGTAGGTCAATTCAGATTGGGATACTTACAGCATGTTCTTAAGATTTTCTTGATCTTGTTAGAGATTCACTAATGAATTTCGAAGGTAGCTCTATCATTAACTATTTGAGACAGAAAGCTACACTTTCCGATGGATTGATAAACGTGAAGCCAATTTTTTTAATATAGAAATGATGGATGACCACAACTTCAGTATTTGACATTGCCTAATGGATTCGACTAGTATGATGGTTATTTGGAGGATATGACCAGTGTTACTATTTTCTCGTGTATGTGTCAATATTCACCAATATAGTGGATATAATAAATTCATTATGCATAGTGAAGCTCGAACAAGAGATAAAACGTGTGTTAATTCAAAATGGTAACGTACTTGTATATGCTTCAAGGAGATTGAATTTTTATGAATAGAATAATTCTACTCATGACTTGAAATTGATTGTGATCTTACGGCTATTGTATTAGCAGATTCATTGAACATAATGACTTGTATTTCATGATTGATGGTACTGAATGGGAGGAAAATTTCTGAGCATTTAACTAAATCCTTGAATTGCGATTATTTGAAAGCAGAATATCAGAGATCGTTTGATTTGTTATAATCCTTTGATATTTGTGAATATATGAATATATTGCGATGGATTTCGTGGAAGGATTATCATTTAATAGATAAGTCCCGATGATATTGGTTATAGTGGATTGATTAATCAAATTTGCTTGACTTTATGTGTTGTGATGTTATGATCGATACATCTTGATTACATGAGATACCTGTGGATATAATATATGACGGGGATTCTTGTTCTACATCTTGTTCTACACCTTGTTTTACATCTTGATTATGATAACTTTCTGAGCACTCTGGATATTTAACCGAGGTTGCTTCTTGATCATATGTTGCGAGCATGTGAAGTGGATTTCCTCGTGGCTATTGTATGAGCTTGCTATTTAGTGGAAATTCCATCACACGAATTACTTAGTATATGCGTAATTTCTTGTATGGATACTTGATTCTAAAGGAAATGTCTTGAGCACGAATACTTCTTGTGAAAATTTCATGGGAAAGTCACGGTATCGAGAAGGTTATGTGAGAATAATACTCGTAGGTAATTGATAATATGGTGTGGTATACCATATTCTTTCTATTCTTGAGTTCTATTTGTTATTTATATGTGTTATAATTTCGATCAGTAAAATTCGAGGACGATTTTTTTTTAAGGAGGGGAGGATGTAACGTCCGTCCTAATTCCTGTTAAATTCTTGACTTGCATATGTATATGCTATTTTAATTGAGTTAATTATTTAACTAATTGAGCAAGTTTAGGTCCTAAGTGTTCAAAGTTGAAATTTTAGGGTCATTTGTGAAAAAATAAAGTTTAGGGGCCTTTTTGTTAAAAGTAGAACTTGAGGGGCCAAAGTGCAATTCTTGAAACTTGCAAAGGATATACTTGGGTTTGCTTCTCAGAATCATTATCCCCATTTCTCTCGTATGTTCTCTCTGTCTCAGAAGAAAATTTAGGGTTTACCCTATTCTCGACTCCTCTTGCTTAATTATGCATCTGTTCGAAAATCTGACTCGGCATAAATGATCAGGGCGGTGAGTAGAGCATTTCCTGCCGAACAGAAATTAGTTTGGGTGAATTTGATTTCGGAGTAGGTAAGTCACTAGCTCCCCCTTGCTTGTAACAACATGCCTATGTGTTATTCTTGATACTTGTGCTTGTTAATTTCGTGAATTGAATGAGTTTTGTGATGCTTGTAAATTTGGGACGAAGGGAGTATTAGTATGAATTACAAAGAGTTAGAAAAAGTATACTCCTACTTGTGAGACGGTGAAATATTAACTTGACTTAAATGCTTATACAAGTATATTAGAAAAAATATACTTATACTTGTGGGACGGTGAAATGAATGAAAGTATCCCTAAATGAGTATATTAGTATATTAAAAAATTATACTTATACTTTTGGGACGGTGAAATATTTAATTGGAATAAAAGAAAATTATTCAATTATTTGTGGGACGGTAAAAAGAATGAAATAAACTTGAAAGTAACGTTTTGAACTTATTTGTATGTCCTGTGTATTGCCTAAGTATTAGTAAAAGTATACTCCTACACTTGGGACGGAAAATTATTAAGCCTGGGAAAGAAATAAAATTTTGAATTCTAGTACCTTGGGCGACCGCCCATGTTTGGCCAGGCGACCGCCCATCTATCTGAAAGATTTTACTCTTGAAATGTCTTGTTTTGGGCGACCGCCCATATGCTTTTGCGCGGCCGCACACCTGCCCTGATTAACAAAAGTCTTGAATAAAGTTTGATTAAGCTAGAAGTAACCCTAGTTAAGGTATATAGCCTTAGTATAAGATGTCCTAGCAAGTTTTATGATACCTTAGGGGCATCAGAACTTGGTCTTGAACATGAATATTCAATGATTTGAATAGAGAATTTGAGCCTAAGAGTAAGAACTCTTTTAATTGTCTTGAAAGTGCTATGAACAAGCACTAATGTGTTATATGTGTCTTGAAACCAATGTTTGTGTACCTTAGGGGCACTAGAACAATGTCTTGAGCTTGAACATCCAAAGTATATGATTAAGAACTTGTAAGTATGAGATGTATAACTCATCTACTTAGCTTGAACTTGAAGTATAAGACAATTAAATCTTGTACATGACTTGAATATCCAAAGATTGGAATAATAACTTGAGTATAATATAATTAATTATTGTACATGTCTTGAACATCCAAACAATTGGATTGAGAACTTGAATGTAAGATGATAAAATCTTGTTCATGGTCTTGAAACCAATACATGTGTATGGTAGTAATCTTGTAAGTGTTATAGAACACTAGAAGTATCAGGACAAGATCCTTAGCTTAAACATCCAAAGAATTGGAGTGTGAACTTGAATATAAAAGGAAGAACTCTTGTTCATGTCTTGAAACCAATACGTGTGTATGGTAATGAACTTGAAAGTGCTATGAACAAGCACTAATGTGTTAGAAAGATTCTTGATGTGTATGTGCAAATCTTGCACATAACTACTTGATAGAATATGGCTTCTTGACTACTTGATATATGGTATGAATATCTAAAGAATTGGAATGTGGAACTAGATAGAGAATGAACAACTCTAAGACATACTTGAATCTAATACGTGTGTATTGAAAGTGCTATGAACAAGCACTAATGTGCTAGTAATTGGTTTTAACCGTGCATATACTCAATGAAGTATATAAAGTATAAAGAAGATATCTTGTTCTTGAGTTGAGTTCCTAAAGAATGAGGGACTAGTGTAATATGAAGATAATTCATAAAACAATGATTATAGAACACAATATGTGTTGGAAAATGTATTCAATGATTAGCGATACATATACGCGAGATATGATTGTGACTAGGTACAATACGACCTATTCGACTACGTGTTTAGAGTCTAAGATGTTGGGCTCTACTTGGAAGTAAGGGTATCGTGATAGACACATTAGTGTGTTAAAGATTATATAAATATGTACATGCAAATATGGCATATGACAAAGTGATATAGTATGACTTACCCTACTACTTGGTTGGGGTCTGTTATTAATAGACTCTAATTTGGCTTGATTGTGTTACGTGGACACATTATGTGCCATTATTATACTGATTGGTATTCGCAAATATTGCATACGTGTAATTGTATTTGGTGAGCACATGATTACATGGTTCATGAAGAGCTAGTCCACTACTTTTGTATTAGTTCTATACTCTCGTAATTCAAGTAAATACTACTTGTGCATTCTTGTGTGAGTCCAGCTGGTCCTTGCTTGTTCGGAGATATAGAGGTTCACGCTTATCGCGAGTGCTGGGGCTAAGTGATAATCGGGGATCTATGTATCTGCGCTTGACCCCTTACTACCGATCATAGTAAGGGCATATAGCCTCCTTTGTTAGAGCAATACGCCTGATAAAGTGGCTGCTATACCTCTTGTCTTGAATCTTGTTCTCGAGTGTGACACTTGTTACCGGGTCCTCTTGTGTACTGCACAGCAGCAACTTGATTGATCGTGATTTGTCAACTTCAATAAGCAACGACAACAATGGTTTACTTGGGAGGAATAAGGTTGGAATATCCTTTGTAACGTGATAGTTTAGCCTTATGTGCTAGCTACTTGATGAGTTGGCTTAGCCTCTTATATACTTGTTACTTGATGACATCTTGAGCATGATTACTTGATAAGCTTCTTTATTTGCATGATTACATGATAACATGCTATGTACTTGTATCTAGTAACTTACTGAGATTTATCTCACCCCGTTCCTTGTTTATTTGTTCCCCCCCTCCAGGAAATCAAGTGGTAATTCGTTGTGAGGCTCGACTTAGCAGGGGCCTACTTGGCAGGTTGTTCTTGTTTGGGGATTGTTATCCTTTCCAGTTTTGGTAAGGACGATCTTATATCAATTGTTTAGACTCAGTATATTGGGTAGACTTGTATAGTTTTTGTAATGCCAGCTTATGTGCTAGGCATGTTTTCAGGTGTGTATAACCATTTGGTTTAATTTTCTTGGTATAGAACTCGTTGTGAGCTATCTTAGCTCGTTCCTCTTGAGTATATATATGATGTCAGTTTGATATAAGCAGATGTCATTCAGTTTCTCGCTTCTTGTTAGTCACGCGCACCAGGTTCGAGGTTCTATTAGGGAATCCCGGGACTTGGGGGCGTGTTATGTTTATCCATAATGCGTTATGGTGATCGGCCTTGTTCCCGAACTTGTCAAGACATCTTTGTACGTGTCATCTGCCAAAGAACAAATCGCAAAACAACTTTCTTAGAATTGAAATCTATTTTGCATTTTTGTCGAGTCTAGGGGTTTCTCTTTGTTCAGCTACGCTCCCAGTTTCTCGCAATCAAATTGGGGATTTCCTTCTCTTCTCTCTAAGTGACTTACTTGCCTTCGTGAGTCATTAAAAAAAAAGACTCAATACTACGGGCTACTTCCCTAGTCGAGTCAATAAGTCTTACGTCTCCCACAAAATCACATGTCTCTCATCCTCAGCTAGAGTCAATGCACACTTTCTCATTAATTGAGTCAAAAAAATATGAAGATGTAAAAGAGATGTCCGCTAGATTGAAAACCTGAAAGGGCGGTCTAAGCAAAAAACAGGGTGCGTCATAAAAAAAAAGATAAGAGAGTGGGAGAGAAAAGGGAAAGAGAAAGGGAGATCTCCAGCCTCCAACAAAGAAGACAACCTCACAGTTCTGCATTAGGTTCCCTACAGATTCAACTTCATCAAGCTCCCTGCAAAGTCAATTTCAGCATTGCAAGGGGATCAAGAAGACCAAGCACAGTCAAGGGTCGTTTGGACTCTTCGCATAAAGGGTTTGCTCTAGCAAAATACAGTTTTGGGTTCATCATTGACACCGCACGAGGTTGGTTCTGGTAAGAGACAATTTTGGGTTCATCATTGACGTGACACCGCATGAGGTTCAGAAAGGGTAAGAAGTCTCATGGGCCGCCTCCAATATACTGATTGGTTTGAGCAACAAAGAGCAATAATGGGTATCCCGGTCTCCAAGCTTATCAAATTGGAGGAATTGGACTTCTCCAGTGATGAAGTGCCACTCTCCATGTTCCCCCACATGAAGAGAAGCCTCTCCTACTTCATCTATCAGTTAATGAGCCCTAGGGGATATGTATAAGAAATATATGTGGGATAATCTTCAAGCTTCACAAAAGGAATATGCCCTTGAAATTAGAAGAATGAATGTCAAAACGCTTCTCAGCGAAATGAATATGCTCGTGCTTCTTCCCCCACACAAGGATAAGCCTTGTTTGCTCTCCTTACAATCAATGATGACGCCCTAGGGTCTATGCTCGATCTTGAAAGACTCCCTCAATGAGAATGCAATTCACTTTACCTCCCTGGCAGTGGATAGAACTTCTTGGCCCTAGCAAAGTCATGTGCAACATTGAAAGCCTTCTCAATCGGTTTGGCACCGAAGGTCTCTCGAGGGGTCACACAATCAAAAATCTTTTGGGATTCAACACTACAACAATGTAATAGCCTGAATGTGGAGTAATCTTGGGACCTCACAGAACCAAAGAGATTCAAGGGTCTTTTGGGGCTCTATAATCGAAGGTCTTTTGGGTCCTTTCATCTCTCGGCCATGACAATGCATCTCACTTGGATAGTTTAGACTATGATCAATCATGAGGATCCCTTGGAGCTTGACACCAATGATCTTTCAGGGGCTTCACAATCAAAAGCTCAAGGGACTCGTAATTACATCTCGCATGCACCGCAATGCCAAATGCAAATTCTTCAGACTCTCGGCATCAAAGATCTTTTGGAATGCCTCACACTCTATGGTTCTCTCGAAGCTCGCAGTCACTACAAACATCAAGTCTCTTAGGACTTGGCATCAATGATCATTCAATGACTTTTCAATCAAAAATCCTTCTATGGATTTACCATCAACGATCTGCCCTTGGGGCTCGGTCATGACAACTACAAATGCAATCTACTCGGATGGATTGAGAGTTGATTTATCTTAGGGCTTCACGATTCACTCAAAGTTTGGTATCAAAGGTGTTCTAGGGGCTTTACAATCAGCAACCACTTGGTATCTCGGCATCGAAAGTCTTTTGGAGCCCCATAATCGACAAATCTCTGGGGGCTAGACATCACGTTTCGTTGGGCACAATAGCGACAACAGCATTCAAGCGAGACGAGCCGGACTTCGACCGAACATGACTTGATCTTGGGTTGGCTTTACAAACACACGATGGTTAAAATGGTTCACCCGCGAACTAAAAAAAATCTTTTTCTCGCAAGTGTATATATTCTTTTCCTTCTAATCTAAAAAAAAGATTTTTTTTTCTTCTTCTTTTTCTTTTAAATAAACTTTCTTTGTCTCCTTACTTGTGTAAAAAGTATGTGCTTCATTTTGCTTTGCTCCTAGCTTCTTCCATAGAATTATCCATCACCCTTGAACTACGCTGGCCTGATTCCCTTCAAGGGATACGTAGGCAACCTTTGGCATGACCACCCCATCATCAAGAATGACTGTCCTCCATCAAAAGCAAAAGCAACTCATCAACATCCAAAGCATGGACATTATTCATCAAAGCCACAACATCAAAAATCCATCCCGAATCAAGCGGCCATGGTAAGTGAAGGTATGAACATCATTCATTAAAGCTTTCTGCAAATCACATCGCACACAAAAGAAATTTCTCCATTCTTGTAAAATATGTCTCTCATGCTGTAGACACCCCATTTTGAACGTTCATTCATAATTACACTACTTCTGTGTCTCGCCTTTGATTTGGGTCGAAACTTGTTAAGTTTGACATGTCTCGTTAAGTTTTTGACTGACTTCGTTAGTTAGGGGCCAAAATGAACATTAAAACGTAAGAAAAGGGCATTTTTGTGATTCAAACACAAGATGTCTCGTACGAGACATCCCCATTTTACAGTAGGGTTTCTCAACAGTTTCCTTGTTGATCTCAACCTCGTTTCTTGGCAAACACTCCTCCATTTGGCAAAGATGGAAAGGACGATCAGAGAGTCCAAATATACCTCATTGGAAATCAAGTCTTCGATTCCCATCCAAATTAAACCCCTTGGCTTGGTCCCTAAGTCATTAAACCCTATAAATATAGGTCTTCTTGGACTAGAATGAACTAATAAAGGTCTCCTAAATCTCCCTACACTCAAAATCCATCAAGAAGGCTCTCATAATCAGCCTCTCTTCCTCACCCACGAAATTTAAAAGATCATAACACAAATCAAGTCAAGTTCTTTAGATCATCAAGGCCTTTAGTCAAGGACATCCATAGGATTCTCGAAGAACTGTTAGTACCCGATCTGAAGATCAAGGGCTTCCTAGACGTTTAGGAGTCTCCGAGGACATTTTAGGCAATTATAACTTGACAGGGACCTATCCGACAGATTCGCAGACTTCCTGATTGACGAAATCACTTCTAGGTCGAAATCTGTCAGGATATTGAACAAATCCCGTGAACAAACTGATAAGGATTCGATGAGATCTTGATAAGCACGGAATCCAAAGATCATCACCGTACGGCCGCCTCACCACTGTACGGCACCTGTACGGTGTAAATACCCCTTTTCCGAATGCGGGCGACGCACGGGAAGTCTTTTCACTTATTTATCTTATTTTTATCTTTTCTATGGGATTAGGATATTCAACTTGGCATTTAACCTTATTAAGAGTCGCCACATTGTTTTTATCGAGCTAAAACATTGAGAAAAGTTAATAGAGAGGGTTCGGGGGTCAAGTTACGATAAGAGAAGAATATCAAGTTATCACTCCTATCGCCCGATGAATCGGACTTTCTATCATGATAAATGTGTTAGTAGTGTGTTTGTGATTGAGACCGGATCCGAAGATTGCCTAGGTTCCTCTCGTGATGAGAAGCTCAGGTCGACGTAGTTCGCACATAATCGGAATAGAAAGAATAAGCGGGATCATGCATAATGAAGGGGGAGGAGAAAGAATCATACAAGATGATCACATCCTAGAACAATGATTATACCATTGATGAGATCAATGTGTAGTCATCTTGTTCATCATGGGAGATTTACTGATCATGGGAATATTTACCTAAAGTTAAGGGTTTAGAAGTTGTTCCTAGATCTCGTGGATCATCATCGGCTATGCATTATGAATAGGGATTAAAACATTAGATTTAACATGTTACGCGTGGTAAGTAACAAATCTAGCATAATAATAAGAACATCATGAACATATATGAAGTAAACATATAAGCATGAAGATCACTACCCTGGTCATAGAGAAAAATATGAATTCTAGTAAGAACATGAAGAACACGTTATGAATCACATGAATATAGGTGTATAAACATAATGAAACTAGCAGAAATCAGATCTAAACTATGAAAACATATAGAATCCTTACCAATCTTGACAAGAACGAAGCTGAATCTTTTCCGCAGATTTGCCGGATCTTCGTGATTGCAAGAAAGCCTTGGAGAGAGTGTTATGTCGTCAGTATTGGCTGTGGAACTCAGGGAGAGAGTTGGTTTTTTTTTAATTATGAACTGAGGTCACCTATTTATAGGAAAATCTCACCTGGAAGGACTGGCCGCCCGGCCGGAAGAGGTGGACGCCGGGCCAAACCAAGTGTTTGGCTCGGTTTCCAATGCTCTGATCAGTCTGGACTCTGGAGAAAACCTAGATAACGTCTATCTTTGCAGCTTCATCCGATCAGGTCGTCAATATCTTCTTATCTAGGCTTTTCGGGAAATCCTGGATAAGTCCTGCACATCTTGTAAATTCCTGGGAGGTCCTTGTGAGTTCTGGAATGCCTGATAACTCATTTTCAGGTTGGGTACTAACACACGGCCATGCGGCCAGTGTTCCTTTTCTCAACTTTTTCCTATAAATAGGCCCCTCCTCTCAGCCTATTGATCACACCTCTCACCTACGGGAAAACCCTCACAGAAGCTATTCCCAGCCTCTCTCTCTCCTTCTCAAAACCCTCTCAAACCCTCTCTTTGATCTTGCTTTGATCATCAAAGAGATTCAATACCGCCATCAACCAAAGGAGTGAAGATTCACCCTTCGAAGCCTCTTTAATCAGTTTGGTAACGCGTTCTTACTACTTAATTACTTAGATCTATTATATTCATTCATATATTGTTAGATCTAGGGTTTTGTTCACCGTTCGTGTTCTTGACCGATGATGATCTAGGGTTAGCGATCTTCATGTTTATGTGTTCATTCATATGTATTCATGATGTTCTTATTATAATGCTAGATTTACGACTTATCATATATAATATGCTAGATCTAGGATTATAATCCCTATTTATGTGCACATGTCCATAGCTAATGATGATCCTAGGGTTTCATCAAACCCTAATATGATCTAGGAACTACTTCTAACCCTAATCTTCTCCCTCTATATGCATGATCCCGCTTCATCTCTCCCCATTCTAATTCATCAATGAACTACGCTGACCTGAGCTTCTCATGATGAGAAGAATGTAGACAATCTTCGGATCCGGTCTCAAACACTAACACACACACACACATTGATCATGATAGAAAGACCGATTCGTCGAGCGATAGGAGTGATAACTTGATATTCTTCTCTTATTGTAATATGACCCCCGAACTCTATTATTCTCATAAATGGTTTTTCTCAATGTTTTAACTACAAATAAAACAACGTGGCGACTCTCAATTTTTCGATCAGGCGTATTCACAGTGGTGACTCTGCTGGGGACTTGTTTTTGAAAACCTTTTTCAAAACTTAGGAGGGCCTAGCTTTCATTAACGTCATGATTTTGTGTGTGTTCTAACTGACCCGCGCACTCTTTTTCTTTAAAAAACTACACTTTTGCAATTTCTGGCGTTTCTGTAATTAAGATCCGTACGCCTCCCTTTCCCCCGTACGCCGGCTTCCAAGCCGTACGACTCCCCTTTTCTGCAAATCTGTTTCTAACAATTTCCTGCAGGTTTATGTGTTCATAACATGTTTTAATGTTGTAGATCTGCTCTGCTTATGTTTATTTCATGTTTAAAACTCTGTTAATATGAATTGTTATGCTAGTAGACTTCTCTCATGCATTGCATATCATTCCTAAAAATATGTAATCAAATGGCACACTACCACTAGTCCGTGTCACACTGCACACCCTACTGGATACTCCGCTGAGTGCACAGATTTTGGTGATCCTGTCGCCTCTATCTTCATAGCACCCGGGCTATCAAACTCGCCGTTTTCACTTGTGATGCGGTTGAGGTTAATCCTTGTTCATTTCTAAACCATGCACTTTGATCGAGTTAAGAACACTTATCAAAAACAAGTAATCTTAATCTTAACTAAAATCATTCATCATGCTGCGTGAGTCCCTAGATCAATTCTAGTCAACCTTCGACCCGTTTAGGTCAACCTTTCTAGGTAAAACCTTTCCTAACCAAGGACCGATTCATCTCCCCTTACTTTCAGACCTCTACAATCATCTGCTAACACTTATGGTTTTTAAAATCACTGAGCTCTTCGGTCACTATCTCACTTGTTTTACTTAACCTGAACTACGGTGACCTGAGCCTCTCATTGTGTGGGACCTCTCCCGCACAGTAAGGGGAACGTAGGCAGTTACCGGCCCGGTCAAACTTTTAGTCTTTTCATTCAAAACCATTTCAAAAATACGGAGATCGAGTCTTTTCATAAAAAAATATTTTATAAACGATGCCTTGTCATTAATTATGAGTCTAATTCAATTCAAAGACTTAACTTCTCCACCAACAACTACATAATCCTACATCATGTCTGCCGAAGGGATCAACGCAGTCACAACCAAAGCTACCACTCAAGGTCTTGAGACAACTCTCCAACCCAACACCACTCTCAACGAACAAATGGCCCACTTCAACACCGTTCTCAATGAGCAAACGGCCCATCTTAACACCGCTCTCAACGAGCAAAAATCCTTCTATGAGACTATCCTCAACAAGCAAGTGGACCACTATAAGACTATCTTCAAGGAGCAAGCAACCCTCTCCCGAACTCTTCTTGATGAACAAGAAGCCTTCTTTGAGACTGTTCTCCTCAAACGAACAGACTGTTTCCAGAAGGTGGTGTACAAAGCTCTAAAGGACACCGAAGAACATCTCCAGTCTGACATCTATGGCATCTATGAGTACCTAAACCGAACTCTCTCTCATGCTCAGTTTCGAAACCCATACGCTCCTCAAATGTATGGGTCGCCAAAGACTTTCCCCGTTAGGATTCCTCCTGTGACTACTTATCAGCAAGGAATACCGAGGCATAAACCACCCTCCAAGATGGTCCGTGACAAGAAGGACGAGCACGAGCACGATGATTTGGGTATGCCATTAGACAAATTCTTCAAAAGCCTAGTTCAAGCCGGCAAGTTATCTCCTCTCCTCGACTTCAAACCAATCAATGTAAGACAAGACTTAGATCCCTCCAAATACTGCAAGTATCACCAATACGTTGGACATAACACCGAGAATTGCCTCCATCTAAAGAGAAAGATCCAATGCCTCATTAATAGCGGAGCCATCACCCGCCAAGGGAACACATGGGAGTAGAATAAATCCAAGCAAGGAAGAAAATACACCGGGGCTACCTGCTTCAAAAAAAAAAAGTCTTTCAGTCTTCGTAGGTTTTAGAGAGTCTTTTAGTCAAAGTCCACTTTGGGCATTAGTCTTTTATTTTACTAGCAAAGGTCCACTTTGGACATTAGTTAGACGGTTAAAGTCCACCTCGGACTAGTTAATTAGAGTCTTTAGTCGTAATAAAAGTGTCTTTATTTCTTTTCCCTCTAGACTTGAGACATAATCTTGCATATACATCAACTCCAAGAAAATTATATTAATCTTAATTGACAATTGATTACTATATCTTTATATGACCAATTAATCCCAAATATATTTGTTAATGAAGACTCATTAAAAGGTAAATAGACCCACAAACCATCATACATAATTTAACAAACAATTAGTCTCAAAATAGTAAACGTTTCTATCAATCGAATTTTTTTCTCTTTTCTATTTGTCCTCTCTATACCTACCCTCATATACAACTTGTGTACACCCACTGTGTGCACCCTCCATATATTCCCCTCGTGTACACCCACCGTGTGCTCCCTTCATATATTCCTCTCGTGTACACCCATTGTGTGCACCCTCCATATATTCCCCTCGTGTACACCCACTATGTGCACCCTCCATATACACCCCTCGTGTACACCTACTGGTGCACTCTTCATATATACTCTCCTTGTGTACACCAACTGTGTGAACTCTTCATATATACTCTCCATATATACCCCTCGTGTACACCCACTGTGTACACCCACTAAACACTCCTCAGATATACTTCCACCTTCCCATGAAGAAGACGACGAATGCAGAACTGGTCACCATCGAAGAAGAATCCGCACAATCATAGAAGCTGTCCGTTCCCATGACGATGCACTGGGGCTGTCTGTCTCCCCACGAAGATGTCAAAAAAATTCAAGGGGCTATTCAAACCCCCTCCACGACTTCTACCTCCTAAAGGCAAAGCGAACTAGGGGCTCATCTTGCCCCACGTTTCAATATGTAAATGTAAAAAAAAAAAGAGAGAGAAAGCTCGCTAGGTCGAAACCCACAATGGGCGGCTTAGGCAAAAATTAGAGCAAAAGCACAAAAAAGAAGCCCGCTAGGTTGAAAACCCGCAAGGGCGGCCTAGGCAAAAAAAAGGGTGTGCGCAAAAAAAAATCAAAGCAAAAAAAAATAGAAGGGGCTATCATCATAGGAAAAGTAAAAGTCCCACTTTCTTTTCACTTCATATTTTCTATTTTTCTTTCTTTCCAAAGAAGTTCAACAACTCAACTTGACGGCAGCGGTCCAAAGCAACAAGCAACAATGGAGAGACCACCACTCTAACCTGGTATCATCATTAAACTGGATCATCCTCGAACTACGCAGACCTGAGCCTCTTACATCGAGAGGAACGTAGGCAACCTCCTGGTCCGGTCCATAAAATATACACAACCCACCTCGATCCAACTTTCATTCTTTTCTCTCTTCCCCATACACCACAATTTCTATTCTTTTTCTCGATTAATCAAGGCATTTATCATTTCGAGATTACTTGTCTAAAACATTATCATAAGATACATAACTAATCAACGAGGTCCATTCTCGAGCAATCAAAAGACAATTCTGAATAGAACAATTTTCAAATGTCTCGACAAGTCTTCTGTTCTATAATCCAGGAAAGAGCTAAACACTTACTTTCTGTCAAGCAGGGGATTCCTTCCTTTTATACACATATTTCTTTTAAGATCTAAATGCGAGAACTCCCTCTCTTGTTCTCTCTCTCTTTTCTCTCACCATAACGAAAAGGCTCTTGCAAGTCGTCTGTACAATTCTGTCTTTTTCTTTATTTTGAGCCGACTGAAATAATAAAAAAAAAAAAAACCGACGCTAAAAGAATATACCCACCTAGATTGAAAACCCGCAAGGGCGGTTTAGAGAAAAATAAGGGTGCGTCTAAAGGAGGTAGCATGCCCCCACCTTATCCCCTCACCAAACTGGGGCTGCCCTAACGGAATTGAGCCGATTACTGATGCTCCAACAAGATCATTCCCCACAGAAAGTCATCCCTCTCCATTGAAACTCAACATGGGTGACCTCTTTCAAATGCCCTCACCAAACTGGGGCTTCCCCAATGCAACCGGGCTAATTGCTGAAGATCACTCTCCACGAAGTTCGACATGGTTCACCTCTCTCAAGCACCCCCATTCAAACTGGGGCTTCTCCAAACCAAGTTAACTCAACTGCTTGACTACTCGAGATCACCGGCGACCCGATGAAATCTCACTCACCCGAAGGGCTACCCTAATCAACAAACCTAACGAAGGACAAATACTAAAATTAGTTAGGCTGTAATTAATTATAAGGCATCTTTATAAGATCATTAGATTTTCAAAAAGTGTTTTCTATCACGACACATTGTTTATAAATCCGCACACTCGGTCTCCACCAATTTATAAATTGTCTTTTGTCTCATCCCGGTGATGTCCTAACTAACTCGGTCCTACACCTTAGGCTACCCTTGAGTCCTGCATCCCATAGGTCAAAAGCCCTAAATCTCCGTTAGGAAACTCGTACCAATAGAAGTCAAATAGTTTTTTTACCCAACTAGGGTACCCTTGGCTTGTGCATTGCGCTCCTAGAATATTTACATACTATCTACATGCTACCTATATGCTATTTACATACTGTCTACATGTTTTCTATATGCTATCTACATGCTACATAAATGTTTGTACAGTTATCCATAAATATTACTATTCTATTGTCTATGCCACCACTAACAAACTGCAGATCTAAGACGTTGATCCGCTAGCATTACCTCAAGTTCGCTTCCGCGGAGAAGGACGTCAACCTCCGAATCACTGCCCGCAGACCCAATTCACGGCAAGCCATAGCCTCATAAGTCCGAGGAGTCACCTAAGCAAAAGGAAGCACAAGCATGTCAAAACAAGTCCAAACAAGAGGATGACTAAAGACAGAAGTGGGATGAATAGAAGAAAGGGTAAACAACCTACACTGACATGACCCACCGGGATCTGAAACTCCAGAACTATCTCACTCTCCTCATGCTGCACCCACTGAGAGTCATCATCACCGTCTACATGATCGTACAGAGGGATTCCAAAAATCCTGTCAAAGGAAGGACCTGCTGGGCCCAGTGCCACCGACTCAACATGCCTCTGCCTCATTTCCGCAGTTTCTCCTCTATCACAGCGCGTGAGCCCCAAAGGCGCGTCCTAACAAACTTATCATATGAGGCTCCCTCTACAACAAATTCTCTAGCATCAAGGCCCTCGGTCAACCTAACCCGGTCAGACAAAGACGTTGAAACAATCATGAACCACGAAGGATCCACCGGAACCAAGTAAACACTACCTACTCCATCCTAGGGACAGACTCTCTCACTCAAGTGAAGGACATCTCCGCCATCTCCAATCAACAACCTCCGTTGGCCCATCATCTTAAGAACAATTGTGATATACAACTCTGATCTATGGAACGGTACAACTCGGCCAAGCCTATAGCTCCCACACGCAAGTCGGCCAACTGCATCCAAGTCCACCAGACATCAAAGCAGCCGAATCATCGCCGTCATGCCGGCATTAGCAAAAATGGTCTGTGAAAACCCATGCCAAGTAAATGCTTGGGCAGTCACCTCTACATCACCGCCTCCGGCCTCGAGATCCACCAACATCGCCTCATACCGCCTCTTGAGGCCACCTAGACATACGTTGTACCCGCTCCTGATATCGGCACAATCGAATCAGATCAAACTCCGAAATCTATATGCACTCCCAACGGCAAGGAGGATATCATCACTCCACGCTGAATAACCTATGGACCACAACCCGACAAGCTCTCGAAGAATGCTCCCAAGCCGGTGGCCCGCACCCTGATCTGAACAGTCTCTGACATCTCTTCTCCCACAAACTATGCACAACGCTATAGGAGCCCCTAGAATTCAAAGGTGGCAATATAACCCACAAACACAGACAAGTATACACAGCAAAGGTATGCAATCAATCTAGCAATTTACTTTATGATGCATGCTCATATATGATCTACTGCATTTTTACTCTAGGAGAATCCCCAAAATTCCCAACGAATACTATAAATATCTGACAATCAAAACCCTAGTCTACCTAGGACAAGACAAGTCAACACCGAACAAGTCCGAAACATTTCAATAATTAACGGACAAAAATATAACTTCATCCAAAATAAGCTTTCTCAACGAAACACTAATGTACATTACACTCTAACAAAAGTCAAACAACACAAAAAGCACTTCTAACAAAGTCAACCAAGTCAAAGATCGGTCAAAGATTACAACATTTTCGGACCAAAAATTACTTAACACAAAATTTGCGTTTTTTTAACAAAACCACCTAAATCAATACATTACACAAATAAATCAATCAACTTGGGTCGGTCGAAATCTACAAGTTTCATGAAAACCCCAATTTAAGGTCATTAAACCCTAAGTACAAAATTAACCAACCAAACCCTGTAACTTTGGGTAAATTGCAATTAAACCCCTCACTTAAAACAATTTACAACTAAGTATTCTACATTTAATTCAATCAAACCTTCTCGTTCGAAGTAATTAACAATCAAACCTTCTCATTCGAAGTAATCAACAATCAAACCCTTCATGCAAGGTAAATTCCAATCAAGTCCCTCGCTCCAAAATAACTCACAATCAAGTCCTACACTAAGAGCAATTCACAATTAAAACCCTCTACGGTTAATATTAACATATTTAAAACCCCGAACTTGGGTAACTTAAAATTACAAATCTTACAAATCAACAAAAATTAACTTAAACCCCAAACTTGGGTAATTCACAATCCAAATATTTACAATCAAGGTAAAATACAAATAAACCCCGAACTTAGGTAATTTACAAATCAAACTCTTTATAACCAGCACAAGATTCACTTAAACCCCAAACTTGGGTCATTTATAATCAAAATCTTTACAATAAAAGTAAAATGCAAATAAACCCCAAACTTTGGGTAATCTACAAATTAAAACTCTTTGCAATGTACATAAGATTCATTTAAACTCCAAACTATGGGTAAAATACAACTAAATTTCTACAAAATTAACTTAACCCTAAACTTTGGGAAATTCACATCTAAAACATCTCTAACATCAAATAATCAATACTCAAACGCTAGACTATAGGTAATTAACATTCAAACCCCTCTAAACAACAATACTCAATGCTTAAAACCTAAACAATAGGTACTTTACATCTATAAATCTCCAAACTTTACACACCCTCTACTTCGATCCCTCAAACTCGCAATTACTCACAAATCCTCATGCTAAAAACTCTAAAAGTGTTACATTCATACACTTATCCTAAAAATACATTGCAAAACACCGCGATCTCTAGGACTTGTCCGTAGTTCGTTCATTCGGTCCGGAAGACCTCAATAAATTCCAAAATAAATCTTTGGTCCAGAAGACCTCAATAAATTACCAAATCAATCTATAATTGGAGGTCGGAAACGTCCATAATCTCTAAAATTATGATTGGAGGTTGGGAACGTCCATAAACCCTAAGGCAGATTAAGGAAACCGACGTAAAATCCTTTATTAATAAATAAATCAATCTTTAATTGGAGGTCGGAAACGTCCATAAACCCTAAAAGATTGTAGCGAGAGGCTGGGAACGTCCTTAAACCCTTCCTATTTGATAAAGTTATTAGGTGTTAGTAAATCAGATCCAAAAGATAGAATATAATAATGAACGCAAATCAACACATAATATACGTGGTTCACCAATCTCTATTGGCTACCTCCACGGGCAAAGGGAAACATATATTATTATGGAGGAGAAACAATTACAAGAATATGATCACACTAATCTATGTTTGCATGAACTTTGATCACAAAGTTCCTAGCTATGCAAAACCCTAGATCTAGAATTATTGATCTCTCTCTCTCTCTCTGAATAAAGTAAGGTACTCAATTAAATTTAGGGCGGAGGGGGTATATATATATACACGTGTGTATATACACGTCTAAATTGCCTAAACTAATTCCATGATGGAATCTGGCTGCTAACGATAAAGACTCCTAGGCCAGTTAATTCATTAAGCCAAATCTAACTCCAAATCAATAAGGATTCATTTAATCCTTGTTACTTTGGGCCATCTTAAGAGCCCACACGGCTTTTATGCTTGTAGACGAACCTGGCGTGAATTACATAAGTTGCTGCATTTGTGGCCTAAGCTCTTGGCCTTAGCTTAACTCCTACTCCGTCCGTCTCAGGAATTACAACAACTTGTTAATTTAATCTATTAAAGTTGACGTCCCAAAATTCAAAGGCATTAAACTTAACAATCTCCACCTTGACTTTGAATCTCTCCTAATAATTCAGATGCACGAACTGCTGACATAGACTCCACCTTGAGCCACATCCCTCGTACCAGGTTTTTCAACCTTTGCCTCAGTCTGTCTTTCGTCAAAGACACTAGATTTTGTGCACCATGTATCTTCAAGACACTCAGAATTTGTCTCACCAGACAAACAACCTTGTCCTCTGGACAATCAGATTTTCTGCATGCAATGTATCCTACGGACACCCAGATCTGCACCTACGGGCACTCAGAATCGCCCCAACGGGCTACTAACAGTCATTCAATTGTGGCCCATCCAGTCGACATTGGATCATGCCAACCATGACTGATAAAACCGGTGTGTGTCGATCTTCTAGCCGTGGCTTGCCCAGTTCACTCCGGCCTAGAGTAAAACGATGCTCCACCTGCTCGTCAACACACTCACCATTCTCAGAACCTTGGAGGATGAACAAGGAACCTTTTCTTTCTCCCTTCAGAATCACATCTGAACCTTTGTATACATCCAGAACTCCACCTTCACCCTTAAAACTGTATCCCTTCTTGTCCAAACGACTGAGCGATATTAGATTCTTTGCTACTTGTGGAACGTGTCTTACCTTGTTCAATGTGAGAGATTTATCACCCGAAGTTCTCACCCTTACGGAGCCTATGCCAACCACCTCGCAGTCTGATCCATTATCCATATAAATAGGGTCTCCATCTTTCTGCTCGTATGTTGTAAACTGCTCCTTGCGCGAACACATGTGATAAGATGCTCCCGAATCTAGAACCCATGCAACTTCCTTGCTTGTTTCTTCTTCGGTCACCAGGGCATAATCACAATCCTAATCCAGATTGTCACTGCTTGCCACTGCAGCAGTCGACTCAGATTTTCTCTGCTGCTCTCTGTAGACACCCCGCCTTGGACCGCTCACCCCGATTGCACATTTGATTTTGTGTTTCTCCCCATTCTAAGTGTTTCTCGTTAGTTTCTGTCACTTCCGTTAAGTTCCTGACTGACTTCGTTAAGTCCAGGGACTAAACTGAATGACAGGGCTGACTTTCTAGTCCATTCTGTCAAAATTGCCTTCTCTGAGTCGCGCGCCTCCGACACTAGGAGCCAGGCGCGCGCGCCTCCCGCCCCCAAAGCAGGAAGCGCGCGCCTCTGGGTGTCAGTTACAGATTTCTGGCCAGGATTCCCTCCCTTGCTCAATTTACAGGATTTTTCCCGGGAAGGATTTCTTGGTGACCGAGTTTTGGCACCAAAAACACCCCTCTTTCACCTATAAAAACCTCTCTTGACCTCCATTTTCAAGGATCGAAAATCATCGAAAAATCATCGAAAACCAACCGAGGGACCGAAGATTGAACTTACAAAAACTATACCAAAATCACTTTCTAAAGGTTCTCCAAGGATTTCATCAAGAAATATTTGAAGGTCTCCAAATTGTAGGTAAAAGTCCATCTTTTCCTTCCTTTTCTAATTCATCTCCTCTCTCTTTTTACTTTAATCAAATGTGCAATCACCCAAATCATTTTGGGACATGACTCTAATGATCACCTCATCTCATTGGGGTTGGTTAAGGAGTTATCTCCTACATTCCAAACTCTATTTTAAACCCCCTTTTCATGACTTAAAGAAGAAGAAGAAGAACATTTTCATTCATGTAGATTTTGATCAAGCAAGACCAACTTTAGTTGGGCGAGATGGGTGTTTCGGTACTTCCCATCTCGTAAACTAACCCCCGAACCTCAAAACAAAGAATCTCTGTTTTCGTAATCAAACTTAGGCTACAATCTATAGGTTTTTCTTATGTTCCTCAAAACATAGGTGGCGACTCTAAAAACAAGTTAGACATCCTAGGATCACTCACGCGCTCGAGCCTAAAGCCGTGGTTCCCCCGGGGTATCTACAGTGGTGACTACGCTGGGGACTATTAAACTTGCATTCTGATCGAAATCTACATCTTTTCTGGGCATTCTGTTTCCTGATGGGGGAGGCGCGCGCGTCTGGCCTTTTAAGCCTAAGGCGCGCGCATCCCGCATCAAGAACCAGAATCACCCACTTCTTCATGTTCTTCATCTTCTTCTTCTGTTATTCTGCACTAATCACTTCTGCAGGGGTTACAATATGAACATGGGACCAGGGCAATCCCCTGAGTCCAAAGTCTGACATTCTGACAGGTTCGCCCTAGAAGCGCGCGCCTCCCATATGCATTGCGCCATGCGCGCGCGTCCCACATCAGAACTCAGAGGCGCACGCCTCTGGGTTGGTTTCCAGAACAGAAACAGGTTTCAGTGACTGAGCAGAACAGTGGGGTGTGGGCACAGTTGCCTGCATCAGAACAGAATTGAACCCTCGGACTGTTTTTATTTTGTGTTTTATTTACCGGTCACACGGGTGATTCGGGAGTTGTAATTTTATGTGCTTATGTGTTTTGTGTGTTTTTTTCTTTTCAAAAAAAAAAATATAAAAAAAATAAAAAAAAATTGTCAGTTGTTAGACCTCACACTACATGCACATATTCCTATGAAACTGCTCACTATCGAGTCGCACAAGTCCAACCCCAAACCCGTCGAGGCCCGTCCTAGAAAGTTTCAAGCTCCACCAGACCTTGTCTCTTTCGAAGCGGTAAACCTCAGCCCGTGGCGTAGTTCAAGACTACATGCCGGGGGTGACCTTTGAGCCTCATATTCAAGCCGAGCACAAACCACACAATTCTAGTTAGGGTCTAACACTCCGTGACCCAAGTCGTTTCCATGTACCGAGATTTCCCTAAACTAATGTCTTCAAATCATACATGCCAACTTGTTGAAATGGACGCAATAAAAATCCGTCCCCAAAAGTGGTTATTTTGGACGAAAATAATAATCCGTCCCCGCATGTATTCTTTACTACATTAATTTAGTTTAATCCCGGCACATGTAGGATTCACAAGCGCGATGGAATCCGATGAGTATATGGGACCGCGAGATGGTCTATATACTAGTGTGACGATTCCATTATTTTCTTAGAAACCCCAAAAGGGATTCATTCCCTCCGACTTATAAAAAAAAAAAAAAAAAGAGTCTTTTCTTATGTGGTTCGAGTCGTGTGCCCAACTGTGTGTTCTAAGCCTCTTCATGGACCGCAAGTGTTACTCAAGACTGACAAGGGCCTCTTCTGCAATATAGGTTCAATTGGTACTTACAAAGTCTACCGGGATTCAGCAAATCGGTTAGTCCGTGAAGAGATCACTCCAACAGCTCCGACATCAACCATGACCGGCAGCAGCAACACCATGTCTCTCGAACAGCTCTCAACTATGGTCCAACTCCTCCAAGAGCAAGTCTCCACCCTTAACAAGGAGGCACAAAGCAAAGACGACATTTGGCAATCCCACCTCGACAGCCAAAGGGAGGCTCACGAGGCCGAAATGGAGCTAATGAAAGAAAAGCTCACCAACCTTGCTAAGGGAAAGAACAAGAACAATGATGATGAATCCGAATGGACCGAGGGTTTGTTCAAGAGTCCTTATGTCAACACCCGCACCAAGAAAATGGGGGAGCCAAGTTCCGAGAACAATGAGCCCAAAATGGTGGATTCTATCATGGCCTACATCGACCAAAAGTTCAATGGGCTCAACATGGGGAAAGGCTCCGACACAAGCCTTTATCAATCATCCATCCTCATGAGTACTATGGCCGCTCTTCCCGATAAGTTCAAGATGCCCGACATAAGCAAATTCAAGGGCAACTCTTGTCCTATGGCTCACATTGAGACTTATATTTGGGCAATGGTTCCAAAGAAGGTCTCCCCCAAGGTGATGGCTCAATGCTTTCCTCTCACTCTCGAGGGGGCGGCAAAAGATTGGTATGCTACTCTCCCGCTCACTGTCCGTCTTGATTGGGACTCCGCCATGCTTGCCTTCAAGAACCAATACCAAGGCAACACCACTCACCGGCCCACAAGGAAAGAGCTAGAGAACACTACTCAACGAGATAATGAGTCCTTCATCGACTTCACAAGGAGATGGAATGACAAACTCTCTGAAATTGTTGAGAGGCCAAACACAAAAGAGCAAATGGACATATTTCTCAAGTGTCTCAAGATTGATCTCCGCACTCACCTAAGTGGGGCTTGCTACTCCGACTTCTCCCAAATGTATGAGGCGGGGGTACGCATGGATGACTTGCTCAAGGAGATTAAGAAGACCACTCCTTCCTACCGCTACAAGGCCGCTTCCAACTCCACAAAAGAGGCCTCGGTCAACGCCATCACTATTGACAAGGGGAATTACAAAAAGGTTCCTCCACCTCAAGGGAAGAAGTCCCGAAGTGACCGTGTCTACACGCCTCTCCAAGGCATGACTCAAACCGAAGTGTTCGAGGTCCTCAAGGCAAAGGGTCAAGTCACACCCGTGCAAGGGTACCAACCCAAGACGATCAACTCCAATCATGCTCACCACAAATATTGTGGCTACCACCAATATAGTGGCCACACCACCGAGGAATGCTTCATTCTCCGCAATGTCATTCAAGATCTCATAGATAAGAAAGAATTTGTAGTGACTAATGACGAGCATGTCAATGTAATAGAGATAGGAGAACTCGAGGGGACCACCCATTCAATCCCAATTGTGAATGGGGGCCCAATGTTATGAATAAACTTGACAATTCTTGTTATGTAGTGACTTACGATGAGGTAATGAGGGGAGTACTAGAGAATAGGAAAAGAAGCAAGATGGGAACGTCAACATGCTAACTCGATCCGGCCGAGTCATAGCAAGCAACCCTTCCACTTCCGCACCGAGCTCCTCTTCTCAAAGGCCGCAAGCTCACAACACTCCCGAAGACCCTCTACTTGTCCAACTCAAGAAAACTCAAGCCAACATCTCTATTTGGGACCTCATTGCATCCTCGAAGAAACACCGAGATCTTGTCATCCGCAATCTCGATGATACATCAGTTTCTCCCGATACTACTCCCGAGGACCTCAGGGCAATGATTGGTCACATTCATTTTGGCAACGTCATCACCTTTGCCGATATAGACCTTCCACTGTTTGGTTCCGACCACAACGAAGCCATTTACCTCAAGGTACGAGTAAGGGGGAGGCCCATCTCAAGAGTCTTAGTGGACGGTGGTTCCGCACTCAATCTCATGCCTGGTAGAATCATGGGCATACTGGGGCTTAAGGATTCTGATTTGAAGCCTTCTGCTCAAGTAATCCGAGGTTATGACAGCACCGCCCGTACAGTCATGGGGATGATCGAAATAGACATTGAGTTTGGGAGCATGGTCATGTCCGTTCCATTCCAAGTGCTTGATATCCCGGCCTCGTTCAACTTACTGTTGGGTCGACCATGGATTCACAGTGCTAATGCCGTACCGTCAACTCTCCACCAACGTGTCAAGATCCGAAATGGTGATGAAATAGTGACCGTAATGGCTGAAAACATCACTATCCACAGAAAAGGTAAGCCCGTCCACCAAGTTCAGCATGGTCTACCAGACTCCACTCTCTCCGGCGTCTCAATCAACGCCATTGATAAAGAAGGGGGAAACGGATCATGGACCCCCAGCAATCACAAAGTCCTGCGCATGATGAGGAATATGGACTACTTCCCTGGTTTAGGCTTAGGGAAATATCAGCAAGGAATCCTACATCCCGTGCAAGTCCCATTTGTCAAGAACACCTTCGGTTTGGGGTATGAGCCTTCCAAAGAAGACTTGAAACAAGAGCAAGCGATCAAGAACGAAAAGGCCCGAGCTCGTAAAGAAGGCCGTCGGTATGAAGTCCCTAACCTAAGGCCTTACCGCAAGACGTTGAATGGCTATTTTGTCCGCCAAGGGGAAGACGTTCCATACATGATCTTTCCCGAGCCGTGGGTTAACAATAAAGGTGTCAAAAAGCCTGGCCTCGAAATCTTCTCCGATTGTGAGATCCAGATATCCGAAAGGGAACCAAATCCCATGTCGCCCCGTGAATGATGGGGAAGGAAAGTGACTATAGAGTCCGAGACAGAAATCACCGTGGGGGAAGAACTGACAGATTTAGCCTCCATGTTCGAAGAGCTTGCCGTAATGAATGAATGCCAAGTCAACGCCATCCATGACACCGTCATCATGAACGAGACTATCAGTGAGATCCCGCCAAGCTCCGAGCTGATCAACAATTGGTATTCAACAAAAGGGCCCGTGGTATCCGAGGAATTCTTAGTCCAAAAAATGGGTTGCATACCCCGCACACCAACAAAGGAAGAGTAGCTCACACTTACTTTCGAGTCCGAGAGTGTCTCTAATACCCTCACCCAAGAGGATTTGGAGGCCATAGCCGAGCGTGTGTTTCCTTTCTTTGCTAATGAAAAATTTGATATTTCTGAGTACCCTGAGATTGCAAACATCATAAATGATGAATTAACTAATAATGAACTTAACGAACAAGTTAATAACGATTCAAATTATGATGAAATAGACCACGAAAACACAACATACTTAAATGAACTTGCTCAACAAGTCCGTAGTTGTGGCGAGAATGGTCCAAAGGCTGACGAAGAATTGCACGTTGTTAATCTGGGTACCGAAGAAGAGCCAAAAGAAACCAAGATTGGAAGCTTCTTCAAGGGGGACGACAAGACAGGTTGACTGCATTACTACAGGAGTTCGTGGATGTGTTCGCATGGTCATACAAAGACATGCCGGGTTTAGACAGAAAGGTAGCGGAGCACAGGATTCCGATCAAAGAAGATGCCAGGCCAGTAAAGCAGAAGCTCAGAAAGATCAAGCCAGAATGGTCTCTGCAGGTCAAAGAAGAGATTGAGAAGCTCCTCAGTGTGGGTTTCATCAAGGTTATCGAGTATCCGACATGGTTAGCCAACATTGTGACAGTCAGGAAGGCGAACGGCAAGGTTCGAGTTTGTGTAGACTTCGGGATTTAAACAAAGCTTCCCCAAAGGATGATTTCCACTCCCTAATATCGACATGCTAGTCGACTCCACTGCTGCCTACGAGGTTCGCTCATTCGTGGATGGGTTCGCTGGGTACAATCAGATTCTCATGGCCGAGGAAGATCAACATAAGACAGCCTTCACAACACCGTGGGGTACCTTTTGCTACACAGTCATGCCGTTTGGGTTAAGAAATGCTGGGGCTTCCTACCAAAGAGCCGTGACAGACTTGTTCCACGATATGATTCACAAAGAAATCGAGGTCTATGTGGACGACATGATCATTCACTCCAAAGGAACCGATGGTCAACACCTAATCGATCTCCGCAAGTTCTTCGAAAGGCTTCGTCAACACAAGATGAGGCTCAACCCTGCAAAGTGCACATTCGGGGTTATCCGAGGCAAAGTTCTTGGTTATATGGTCACTGAAAGGGGAATCGAAGTAGACCCCTCCAAAATCAAGGCAATCATTGACATGCCTCCTCCAAAGACGCAGAAAGAGATTAAAGGTTTCATGGGAAGACTACAATACATCAGTCGGTTTGTGCACCAACTCACTTCCATGTGCGAGCCAATCTTCAAGCTACTCAAGAAGAATGTGGCTCTAGAATGGACCGACGCGTGCCAAGAAGCCTTCGATCAAGTAAAGCATTACTTGACGTGCCCTCCTATTCTAGTTCCGCCGCACAAGGAGAAACCTCTGTTGCTTTATCTCACTGTCAATGATGAAGCCCTAGGGGCTATGTTAGCACAAGAGCAACGAGAGTCCACAAAGGAGAACGCCATTTATTTTGTCAGTCGCCGATTCCAAGGGGGCGAAAAGAACTACTCTGTCTTAGAGAAGTCATGTGCAGCATTGGTTTGGGTCACTCAAAAGCTCAAACACTATATGGAAGCTTTTCCGATCAAGCTAGTAGCAAAGGTGGACCCGCTCCGCTACACCTTCGAGAAGCCTTTCATGTCAACAAGAATAGCCAAATGGTACTTCATGCTCGCCGGCTATGATATCACTTACGTCACACTAAAATCCGTCAGGGGAAAGTGTTCAGTGACCAGCTTGCCGAATTCCCGTGTGACGAAGTGAAGGGGGAAGATGTACAGTTCCCTGACGAGCATTTAATTTGTACCACAACCGAGGAAGACAAGTGGCAACTTTTTTTCGATGGCGCCGCCAATAAACACGGTTTTGGTATAGGGGTATTGCTTGTCGATCCAAAAGACATCTACACTCCCATTGCCATACGCTGGAATTCGAAGCTACCAACAACATTGCCGAGTACGAAGCATGCATAGCAGGGCTCGAAGCAGCTCTCGAAAGAAACGTCACGGAACTAGAAGTGTTCGGCGACTCTTTACTCCTTATCAATCAGCAATCGGGTAAATGGCGAACCCAAGACCCGACTCTCCAACAGTATGGTCAGCACCTTGAAGAACTGGTTGAACAATTCCAAGAGATCACTTTCAACTACCTGCCAAGGGATAAGAATCGCTTCGCCGATGCACTGGCCACTATAGCTTCATTAGTTGAAATGCCCAAAGGGAAAATGGTGAAGCCTTTCAAAATTGCTCGAAGGAACAGTCCGGCATATTGCATGAGTATCGAGATCAACGAGGTTCAAACAAACTCTCCGTGGTATTCGGATATCATGAACTTCCTCAAGGACGGCACCTATCCCGAGAACATCAATAAGAAGTCTCAAGCAGCTCTGCAAAGGTTAGCCTCTCGGTACGTACTGATTGGGGACCGAGTCTATAAAAGGCACCACGACGGGATCAATCTCCTATGCGCCAATGAGACCGAAGCTCAAGAGATAATGTGTGAAGTGCACGAAGGAGAATGTGGACCCCACATGAATGGGTTTATGCTAGTCAAGAAGATACTTCGCATTGGTTACTATTGGAGCACTATGGAACGAGACTGTATCGAGAAAGTCAAAAGGTGTGCCAAGTGCCAATTCCACGCTAATCTGCAACATGCTCCACCCTCACAACTTTACAACATGGTCACACCTTGGCCTTTCTCTTGTTGGGGGATAGACATCATCGGTAAAGTTCATCCTGCCGGAAGCAATGGGCAGTCATTCGTCCTAGTGGCAGTCGACTACTTCACAAAGTGGGTCGAAGCACAAGCCTATCGAACCCTCAACGCCAAGAAAGTGGCCGAATTTGTAAAGATCAATATCATGTGCCATACGGCGTGCCTCATGAAATCATTTCCGACAACGGCTCTCACTTTGAGAAGGAAATGGATGCACTTTTGGTAGAATACAAGATCACCAAGCACAAGTCATCTCCTTACCGGCCCCAAGCAAATGGCGCAGTCGAAGCAGCAAATAAGACCATCGAGACCATCGTCAAGAAAATGGCCTCAACAGGAAGGGATTGGCCCGAGAAGCTACCATTAGCATTGTGGGGCTACCGCACATCAATACGATCCGCAACAGGAGAAACTCCTTATGCATTGGTCTATGGTTCTGAAGCCGTACTCCCTATCGAACTTGAAGTCCCATCTCTACGAGTCCTCCTCGAGAATCAAGTCAACGAGGTCGACTGGATGCAAAGTCGATATGAACAACTAGCCTTACTCGACGAGAAAAGGTTAAGAGCACTCGAACGCACGAGGGCATATCAGCAAAGGATGGCAAGAGCTTTCAACAAAAAGTGAGGCCTCGAAACATCAATGTGGGAGATTTGGTCTTAAGACAACATCCTCCTAATGCCATGAATCCCCTGGGGAAATGGGGACCCCGATGGATCGGTCCGTACGTGGTCAAAAAGATACTAAGCGGTGGTGCAGTCCGGCTCGTGGATTTAGATGGTGACCAGCTGCCAAAGGAGGTCAACCTCGACAAGCTCAAGAGGTTCTACGCTTAATAAACAAAGACCATTAAAAAAAAAAAAAAAAAAAAAATCGCTCGCTAGGTTGAAAACCCGCAAGGGCGGCCTAGGCAAAAATTAGAGCACGTGCAAAAAAAGAAGCCCGCTAGATTGAAAAACCGAAGGGCGGTCTAGGCAAAAAACAGGGTGCACAAAAAAATAAAAAAAAAAAAAAAAAAATGGTCTTTGTTTGTTTGAACTACGAAGACCTGAGCCTCCCAACTGGAGGAACGTAGGCAACCTTCGGGTGCGGTCTAAAACATATAAAAAATACCCAATTCACTTCAAATAACAAAATGCAATTTTTATTCATTCAATGAATTATTCAAACCATTACAACGGATTTATTGAGCAACAAAAGACATCAAAATATTAAATCCTAAAACAAAGTGGTCTAATTGCAATCTCTTAGGGTACTAAGAAAAATCCAATTTTCTCTTAGCTTTCAAAGGACCACCCGATCGTCTCTCAATCCTTTTCTTCTTGGGTAACAAAGGAGCACTAATACGCACCGAAACCTTCTGTGATGCAACACGTCTCCTAGAATAAAAGTCATCCAAAGGAGTACCGAAAGGGTCAGCGAGAATGTTACTCGAATCAGCAGCAGCCTCCCTATATCTCAAAGTGCTGCTAGGCTTAAACCCTGTCCCAACAACTCGGCACGAAGCACATCAACCCAAGTGATGCCACGGTAAAGGGTGCCAAATAAATAGTCCAAGTAGCTCTCGGGAAGGAAGACACTCCCCCAATGCAGAGGAGCGAAAGCCCAACGATTGCGGTCATCTCCCCAAGCCGACTGAAGCTCACTCGAGAAGTCAGGACCCATGTAAGCAACTGGACGAAGCATTCCATCCCTCGGAAAAGGAATTGTCTGTTGGCGACCGAACTGCCGCAGAACCCGCTCTGGCTGGTAAAATGAAGAATCTCTCAAACCGGGTACAACCACGTGCTGAAACCAAGAGTCCATTCCACAAAAGGACGAAGACCCCAAGAAGGAGGACACCACTCAATATCGGCGGTCACCCGAGAGGCAAAGAATTTCTTCCAATCATCTTCAGATAAATCCTGGATTAACAACTTCCTCCTATGAACAGCAAAAGGAGACAAATCACCATCCGGAGAATAAATTCTGAAGTGTTCTCGGAGCCATATGGTCAAGAGCAAAGGGCTTCCCCGACACATCTTGCCCGTCCTATGTAACTCATCAAGGCCGTGCAACGTCTCCCCTACAATAAGAGGGATTACACTAAATCGCTGCTCCTTAGCTTGCAAAATAATCTCAGCCAACTGCGCGTCCGCAGTCCCGAAGGGTGTAACAAACAGTACTTCGCTGAAGAGACAAACGGCCATGGCATTTCTTTTGAAAGATTGAACCACCGGGTCCTCCGAGTGTAAACTGAAGAACATCGGCAACTCAGTTATGTCAATCACGGTACCGTCCAACATCTTCCTCACGTCCTCAACAGGGAGATTCAGTAACTCAACCCAAGAGTCGACGGCACCACGGGATATTTAGGGACGGCAATCCGACCGGCCAAAGGCATGCTAAGGATGGCCCCGAAATCATCAGCAGTCGGCACCATTTCATTAGCTGAAAGGTTGAAGGTATGGCTGTCGCAATCCCAGAAAGCCGCGGCAGCTCTCAACAAATCCCAATCCGGCTTCAACGTCCGCAAAGTGAAAAGAATTCGGAACCCGAAGTCTTTAATGAAGGCCTTCTTGGGATGGGTCTTAAAAGAATACACAAAAGTACCCAAGTCCTTTTCATACTCACTAACAACCTTCGCATCAAGGGCAAAAGAATTGGAAGCCATGGAAAATGTTGATCACAAGCAAAGTTAAGCAATAATATGATGTTCAAAAATGGCAGAAAGGAGCTGTGAGGATCAAGTGGTCGAACAGAAGATGATATTATAGCTGTTGGGGGCTCTTTTGGTCAGCAAATGTCAAGCCCGGAATTCCGCCTCCCATACGTGCGCGCCACCCGCCAGCGGTCTGAAGTGCGCGCGCGTCCCAAGCCTACATATTAAGGCGCGCGCCTCCCAGGTCTAAATCGCTTCAAGAAAAGGGCCTTGTCAGAGATCTCCAGCCTATATCAAGACACTGTCTCGATCCTCAGACACCCAGTTGGGCACACCTTTTTCTGGTCCACCCTTAAGGCATGTCAAAAATCGAAAGTAGGATAGAAACTCCCACTCAAAAGTAGGCTGTACCCTTCAAAATTCCGAACTCCCTAAGTTCTGTCATGGGTGCCACACCCCCTCAAGAGTCAATCTCAACATCTCATCCCCAGCAGGAACATTTTTCTGGTCGCGGTCAACTGTGCCCGTACCCCACAATTCAAAAAAGTCAAGTGTGACTCCAAATGGCATGAGGCTTCAAAGCAATATTTCATCGAACGGATTCACTAACGGATTCGTCAACAAGGGTTCGCTAACGACCTCATTCAAAACATTCAACCGTGCCCGCACCCCATGAGCTCAAAGTCAACAACTCGGTCCATATCGAGACAAGCTCCCATGAGCTCCAGGTCGGCAACTCGGTCCATATCGAGACAAGCTCCCATGAGCCCCAAGTCGGCAACTCGGTCCATATCGAGACAAGCTCCCATGAGCCCCAAGTCGAAACTCGGTCCATATCGAGACAAGCTCCCATGAGCTCCAAGTCGGCAACTCGGTCCATGTCGAGACAAACTCCCATGAGCTCCAGGTCAGCAACTCGGTCCATATCGAGACAAGCTCCCATGAGCTCCAAGTTGGCAACTCGGTCATATCGAGACAAGCTCCCATGAGCTCCAAGTCGGCAACTCGGTCTATATCGAGACAAGCTCCCATGAGCTCCAAGTCGGCGACTCGGTCCATATCGAGACAAGCTCCCATGAGCTCCAGGTCGGCAACTCGGTCCATATCGAGACAAGCTCCCATGAGCCCCAAGTCGGCAACTCGGTCATATCGAGACAAGCTCCATGAGCCCCAAGTCGACAACTCGGTCCATATCGAGACAAGCTCCCATGAGCCCCAAGTCGATAACTCGGTCCATATCGAGACAAGCTCCCATGAGCTCCAAGTCGGCAACTCGGTCCATATCGAGACAAGCTCCCATGAGCTCCAAGTCGACAACTCGGTCCATATCGAGACAAGCTCCCATGAGCCCCAACTCAACAAACTCGGTCCATATCGAGACAAGCTCCCATGAGCTCCAATACAACACTCCAGCAAAAGCCGCTCACACAGGGAGCGCACCACTATCTCTCGCAATTTCAAATTCCTGCTTTCATCGAGTCTTTGCCTTTTCTTGGTGATGTCCTCGGCGGGTGTTTTTAACTTTCGTCGACGCATTCTGCTTTGCAGTCCACATCGCCGAGGGCTCTGTAGACACCCCGCCTTGGACCGCTCACCCCGATTGCACATTTGATTTTGTGTTTCTCCCCATTCTAAGTGTTTCTCGTTAGTTTTCTGCCACTTCCGTTAAGTTCCTGACTGACTTCGTTAAGTCCAGGGACTAAACTGAATGACAGGGTTGACTTTCTAGTCCATTCTGTCAAAATTGCCTTCTCTGAGTCGCGCGCCTCCGACACTAAGAGCCAGGCGCGCGCGCCTCCCACCCCCAAAGCAGGAAGCGCGCGCCTCTGGGCGTCAGTTACAGATTTCTGGCCAGGATTCCCTCCCTTGCTCAATTTACAGGATTTTGCCCGGGAAGGATTTCTTGGTGACCGAGTTTTGGCACCAAAAACACCCCTCTTTCACCTATAAAAACCTCTCTTGACCTCCATTTTCAAGGATCGAAAATCATCGAAAAATCATCGAAAACCAACCGAGGGACCGAAGATTGAACTTACAAAAACTATACCAAAATCACTTTCTAAAGGTTCTCCAAGGATTTCATCAAGAAATATTTGAAGGTCTCCAAATTGTAGGTAAAAGTCCATCTTTCCTTCCTTTTCTACTTCATCTCCTCTCTCTTTTTACTTTAATCAAATGTGCAATCACCCAAATCATTTTGGGACATGACTCTAATGATCACCTCATCTCATTGAGGTTGGTTAAGGAGTTATCTCCTACATTCCAAAATCTATTTTAAACCCCCTTTTCATGACTTAAAGAAGAAGAAGAAGAACATTTTCATTCATGTAGATTTTGATCAAGCAAGACCAACTTTAGTTGGGCGAGATGGGTGTTTCGGTACTTCCCATCTCGTAATCTAACCCCCGAACCTCAAAACAAAGAATCTCTATTTTCGTAATCAAACTTAGGCTACAATCTATAGGTTTTTCTTATGTTCCTCAAAACATAGGTGGCGACTCTAAAAACAAGCTAGACATCCTAGGATCACTCACGCGCTCGAGCCTAAAGCCGTGGTTCCCCCGGGGTATCTACACTCTCTCTTTTTCTTGGGACAGTCGGTCTTCCAATGCCCCTTCTCCTTGCAATAACTACAGATATCTCCAGGTCTCGGACCCCGTCTAGAACCTCCGTTCCTTCGACCATGCCCTTTGCTGCCTTCCGCAGTCAAACCTGATGACTGATATTCTGTACTAGTACCACTCGCCTTTCGGCGGAGTTCTCTAATCTTCAGACCAGACTTTACTTGCTCCAGAGTAATTGTCTCTTTGTTCAAGCATGAATCAACATATGATTCATATGACAATGGTAGAGATATCAACAGAATTAGAGCAGCATCCTCATCATCAATTTTCACCTCTATATTACGCAATTCAAGTAATTAAGCGGAAAATCGATCTAGATGATCCTTAATAGGCGTACCTTCAGACATATGGAAAGTGAATAACTTCTTCTTTATATAGAGCTTGTTTGTTAGAGACTTCGTCAAATACATCTTCTCTAACGTCAGCCACAAGCCCCCGCTGTTTCTTGATCCGCTACTTCCGCTAAGATCTCATCATCAAGACTCATGATAATCATTGAATGAGCTTTCTCATCCAATACTACCATGTCTACAGCCTTCTTCGAATCCTCTGCTGTGGGAACGACCTCTGCCTTACCTTTTGGATCCTTGTGATCCCTGATTGCAGTAGCTACTGGAGCCCACAAACTTTGTCTTCGCAACATGGCTCTCATCTGATCTTCCATAAACTGAAACTGTTCTTCCCATCAAACTTGTCGATTTTCTGGTCCATCCCAGAATCCATCTCTTCTACCGCAGCGGAATGCCCTGATCTTTCTTGACTAACCAGGCTCTGGTGCCACTTGTTAGTAAATCAGATCCAAAAGATAGAATATAATAATGAACGCAAATCAACACAGAATATACGTGGTTCACCAATCTCTATTGGCTACCTCCAGGGCAAAGGGAAACAGATATTATTATGGCGGAGAAACAATTACAAGAATATGATCACACTAATCTATGTTTGCATGAACTTTGATCACAAAGTTCCTAGCTATGCAAAACCCTAGATCTAGAATTATTGATCTCTCTCTCTCTCTCTGAATAAAGTAAGGTACTCAATTAAATTTGGGGCGGAGGGGGTATATATATATATATACACGTGTGTATATACACGTCCAAATTGCCTAAACTAATTCCATGATGGAATCTGGCTGCTAACGACAAAGACTCCTAGGCCAGTTAATTCATTAAGCCAAATCTAACTCCAAATCAATAAGGATTCATTTAATCCTTGTTACTTTGGTTCATCTTAAGAGCCCACACGGCTTTTATGCTTGTAGACGAACCTGGCGTGAATTACATAAGTTGCTGCATTTGTGGCCTAAGCTCTTGGCCTTAGCTTAACTCCTACTCCGTCCGTCTCAGGAATTACAACAACTTGTTAATTTAATCCATTAAAGTTAACGTACCAAAATTCAAAGGCATTAAACTTAACATTAGGTGTAACCCGTGCGAGCTCTAGACAATCGGCGTTACCAGTTACCGGATTCTGCGGTCCTGAGGACTACACCTCTATAGGTACCATAGTTTACCGAGAAATTTATGTGATTCACGCGCGACGTAAGATGACTTCTTCAAACCATGTGTCTCATGTTTTGGCATAACCCGTGCGAGCTCGAGGCACTTGTGTCCTGATGTACCGTCCGTATTACCGGTTACCGAATTCTGCGATCCTGAGGACTATACCTAAGTACCGTAGTTTGTCGAGAAATTATTTGATTACGTGCGCTCTATAGGAAGTTAGAATCCATCCCTATTTCTGTTCTCGATTCTTAAAACTTCTTGTCGTACCGTGCGTATGGCCTCACCTCCTTTCCCCAATAGGGTCCACGCGACTTTATTGCTTACGAATGTTTGGTCTTCATACAAGGATAGTGTTCGTAGGATTGTTATCCCCAGCAGTAGGCTGATGTCTCATTTCTTTTTTCCTTTTTCCCCAGTAGGGTCCACGCGACTTTATTGCTTTACGAATGTTTGTCTATCCCCAGCGAAAGACAATGTCTCGTTTCTTTCTCCCCCATTTTCTCGAACTACGATTGGCTTGATTCCTTTTGGATACGTAGGTAGCCTGACATAGGTTCAGCCGTTTGACCAACCTGGTCACCTTCTTACCTTTCTCTCCCACGATTTGGAACTCATGTTTCAGATCGGTTCCTTTTCTTAATCGACGACCCTCCATGCCTTGCAAGAAGTGTCGCTGAGGGGCTACTGTTAGTACCCAATCTGAAGATCAAGGGATTCCTAGACATTTAGGAGTCTCTGAGGACCATTTAGGCAATTATAACCTGACAGGGACCTATCCGACATATTCCCAGACTTCCTGATAGACGAAATCACTTCTAGGTCGAAATCCGTCAGGATAATGAACAAATCCCGTGAACAAACTGATTAGGATTCGATGAGATCTTCATAAGCATGGAATTCGAAGATCACCACCGTACGGCACCTGCACGGCCGTGCTGCTAGTGTTCACTTTCTCAGTTTTTTCCTATAAATAGGCCCCTC
>JAOWBW010000912.1:0-22575 GCA_026119855.1 Campanula takesimana
TGTTGGTAGTGGTGCCCTAGGCACGTTTAATAAACGTTGTAATTGTTATCATTTATTTCATATCAATAAAGAGATGTTTTGATTATTATTGTTGTTCATGTTTACTTATAATAATCTCCGTCCCTAGTACTTGTTAAGCACTAGTATAAAGGCTAAATGATCATGGATGATCATGTTAGATTTATGGGTACTTGTTTGGAACAAGGTACTGGACATGACCCGCTTTATGAGATTTATGTCATGGTCTTTGTCATACATATATCTCATATTAGTTATGTCATTTGAATCCTTAGACATGAAGTTATTATAGTCTTCCACTTGATGAACATTATGTTTGACATATTCAAACGCTACCTTTAACCGGGAATTTATAAAGGGTATGATTGGCATAATCGGATTCACGTAGGGAAGAATAATAAGCTAAATGGATTTGTTCCTCCTCGGAGAGATGTCAAGCTTGGGCCACTCGTAGGAATGATGTTGATGAAATGTTCGGCCGGACTCAAATGGATTGATTGGATCAATAGCATTTGAATTATCAACATATTCGGAATCGAGAAAGTATTGAACAAAACAAGTTGACTGTTTGACCATGACTTGTGTTTTCAATGACATCGTGGACAAAGGGATTGTGACATATTCTAAAGGAATGCGAACTTGTATCTAGTTATACTATTTGGGAAGGTATGACGGTTTGCTAGAACCTAATCATATCTTATGGGATCATGTTTGAGCTCATTGCCAACTTAGTATAATCCTAGAGGGTCACACACAATAGAACGAATCTTTAAAAAGGACTACATTGGAATTTTGAAATTCTGGACTTTCTGGGAAGTGGGCGACCGCACATTCTGGACTGGGTGGCCGCACACTTAGCTCAGAAATGTACCAGTTTTGTTTCAGAATGATGTGCGACCGCACAGAGGTTTTTGGGCGGCCGCCACAGTACTGTCGGGTGGCAGATTCCTAATTTGATTAGGAAACGAATTTTGGACAGATTTTGACACAAGTTTCCAATTTGGAATAGGTCATACTTGTGTATAAAAGACCAATTCGGCCAGCACTCAACACGATTGATTTTGTGAGTCTCAAAGAGTTTGAGAGAGGGTTTATTTTGTTCCAAGACATTCTTGGTTGAGGAACAAAATAATACACAAAATAAATTCCATATAGTTCTTTTGATTGTGAAAAAGGGTTTCACATTTGGTCTAGCAACCAAGATCAAAGAAGCTCCTTTGATATTCGTTCGAAGTGTGGATACCGCTAGAGGGTGAAAATCATCATCTTCAAAGTTCGTGTTCAAGCTTCGTGATCAAGTCTTCAAACCTCCACCAAAGACCAAGAGAATTTGATAGCCATCAAGGGTTAGTTTATTCCTTTATTCTTATGTTGTATTTGATTTAATCATATGAACGGTTCCATGGGTTTGGGTTTCTTAAAATTTTAAATGCTAAATTCCGCTGCGCATGTTTGATCGAAACCCAACAGTGGTATCAGAGCTTCGTTCATGTTGATTATTTCAATACCTAGATCATGTTATGTGTATATAAATTGTTTATGTGCCTTGCATGATATGAATATTGGAATATGATGTTTATGTGTTATGTGATTTTATGTGGTTTATTGTTTTACAACTTTAATCGCACGATTCAATCGCAATAAATAAATTATGGTGGATTCAGAATTGTTTGTTATTAATTTTTGATTGGATCAAAGTTTTAATAATCGGGAAAAACAATTTTGAGACAAAATTTTCGAACTTAAAATTCTGCACATTCTGATGGCCTGGGCGACCGCACAAAACGCCTTGGGCGGCCGCACAGTTTTTGGGCGACCGCACAAGGGTTTTTGGCGGCCGCACAGGGGATCAGAAGGTCTGATTTTGGTTAAAAACCAGAATCTGGAATTTTTCGAAAGATTCAACAGAACCAGTAACAGAACCAGTCCAGACTTGCTGATCTGGAATGGGTTTTGGGTAGTTGGTTTGTATGGATTTTGGGGTTTGATTTTCCTATTTGTTTTAGTCTTGTGATTCCTAGATTGGTTCAAGTTTTGGATGGCTAATCTGCGTTCATCGAGATTGTGTTTCCCAAAATTGATCGCAATCAAAGTTTCAAAGATAAAACGAAGTTAGAATTATGAAGGTTCATAATTGCTAAAATTAAGAAACAAAGTTCTTGATTCGATGATTGGAGATCCATGTGGAATTGTGAATGCAATTGGCCTACGTTCATCGAGACCATCTATTGCTTAGTTTCGGCCACATGGACTACTTTCTTGGTTTCTTGAATTAGTGCGGGATTGTGGTTGCCTAATGGCTTAGTTCGACCGCACTTCTTGTTGTCTTGATTTGGAGATAATAACCAAAGTTGAAATAGTCTCATCCTCATAATTATAGAGAAACTAATGACACATAAATACCATGCTTAAATTAATGGAGATTAATTTAGTGGCTAAACTTGATGTGTAACATGTTTATATTATGTGCTCATAAATGTGTTATATGCTACATGTGAGGAACCTTCAAAGAAAGTTTTAAGTCTTTTATTGCCATGCCATGATTAAAACACTTGTGAGTACATGAGTGATTTTAATGTAGATTCGCCCTAGCGAGATGCATTAATTTTTTATGTATGAGCAAGATAGATAGTGTGGGCACGCCCTAGCGGGACCATTAACTATGCGTTTAAAATGGTTAGACTTAATTGGCGTCAAACAGTTTTGGGCCTAGGCAAAGATGAGGTTTAACATGTTTTTTGAAATTGGATTTTTAAAGAATCTCATAAAAGGAACTAAGAGTCATATGAGATATGATTGACAAGAGTTGTCTACCTAATTAATTTGATTTTGTGTATCCGCCTTAGCGGACTGAAATTAAATTAAAGTTGGATCTTAACCCATTTAATTATATTATACATTGGATGTATATGAAGGTTATATAATTTAGTGGGAGTATTTTGTTTGAAATACATTATTTATCTCTTTAATGAAAACGGTACTTATTAAATTTTGGAATTTTTGCATATTTGTAGATAATGACTAATAACACTCAATCAATGTCGTTGCAATCGATCCTTGAGAAGGATAAGCTCGAAGAGAATGGTACTAACTTTATGGATTGGATCCGTAGCATAAGAATCGTTCTTAGGCAAGAAGATAGTTGTACATTCTCGATGGGCCTCTCCCGCTGAACCACCGCCTACTGCCCCTAGGGTAGAAAGAGACAATTACAAGAAACATCGTAATGATTCTAGAGATGTAAGTTGTCTCATGCTTGCTGCTATGTGTTCAAAACTCCAACAAAGTTTGGAACATTTGGAAGCCTATGAGATAGGCGTGGAGTTGAGAACCATGTTTCAAGAGCAAGCTAGGCAAGAGAGGTACAAGACCATTGTTGCATTCACTACTAGTAAAATGAATGAAGGGCAACAAGTGAGTCCTCACTTTCTTAAAATGAAAGGTTATGTAGAGCACCTTGAGAAACTTGGCTATCCAATCCCATTGGAGCTAGCCACGGATCTCATTCTTAATTCATTGCCTAAAAGTTATAATCAGTTTGTAATGAATTATAACATGCATGGAATGGATAAGAATCTCTCTGAGTTGCATGGGATGCTTAAAACTGCAGAGATGAAAATTGTGGAGAAAGGTTCTCCTGTACTCTTGGTTCATGATGGGAAGAAGCCTGGTGCCAAAGGCAAGGGTAAGGCAAAAGTTGTCAAACCCAAGATAAGCAAGGCAAAGGTTGCCAAGGCTTCTGAGGCAAAACCCGATACACAAAAGGATGCAATTGTTTCCATTGTCAAGAAATTGGTCATTGGAAACGTAATTGCAAGGCTTTCTTGAAGAGCAAAAGAAGAAGAAGAGCAGCAAGGCTGCGTCGACTTCAGGTATCTATATGATAGATATTCTCCTTTCTACCACTGATTCTTGGGTATTGGATACCGGATGTGGTTCTCACATTTGTCTAAATGTGCAGGGACTAAAGAATAGGAGACTGCTTAAAGAAGGTGAAGTAGATCTACGCGTGGGGAATGGAGCAAGAGTTGCTGCATTAGCCGTAGGGACTTATGAAGTCACTTTACCTTCCGGATTAATTCTTGTTTTGAACAATTGTTATTATGTTCCGGATTTAAGCAGAAATATTATTTCAATTTCTTGTTTGGATAATGAAGGTTTTAAGTTTCTTATTGAGAATAAGAAATTTTCTATTTATTTAAATGATGTGCTTTATGGTATTGCTAATTCATTTAATGGCCTTTATATCTTGGATGTCAAGAATGAAAATAATGTCTATCATGTAAATAAGAAATCTAAACCTAATGATATAAATCATACTTATTTGTGGCATTGCCGTCTTGGTCATATTAATGAGAAGCGTATCTCAAAACTCCATGGGGACGGACTTTTGGGTTCATGTGACTTTGAGTCATATGACACTTGTGAGTCGTGTCTTCTTGGAAAAATGACTAAGACACCTTTTACCAAGTTGGTGAAAGGGCAAGCGACTTATTGGGGTTGATACATTCCGATGTATGCGGACCATTAAGTAGCAATGCTAAGGGAGGATTTCAATACTTCATAACCTTCACTGATGATTATAGTAGATTTGGGTATGTTTACCTAATGAAACATAAAAGTGAAGCATTTGAGATATTTAGAATATTTCAAAATGAAGTAGAAAAAAACTTGGCAAAAGTATAAAGGCACTTCGATCAGATCGAGGTGGTGAATACTTAAGTCAAGAATTTGATGATCATCTAAAGAATTGTGGAATAGTTTCACAATTGACTCCACCTGGAACACCACAATGGAATGGTGTGTCCGAGAGGAGGAATCGGACTTTGTTAGACATGGTTCGATCAATGATGAGTCAAGTTGATCTTCCAATATCCTTTTGGGGTTACGCCCTAGAAACCGCTGCTTTCACACTAAATCAAGTTCCAACTAAATCGGTTCCAAAGACTCCATATGAGATGTGGAGTGGAAAGAAACCTAGTTTATCTTTCATGAGGATTTGGGGTTGCAAAGTTTATGTCAAGAGACTTATCTCTGACAAACTAGCACACAAATCTGATAAATGTATTTTCGTGGGATATCCTAAGGAAACTAAAGATATTACTTTTACAACCGAGAGGACAACAAAGTGTTTGTTGCCCGAACTGGTGTCTTTCTAGAGAAAGAGTTTCTCTCCAAAGAAATCAGTGGGAGTAAAATAAATCTTGAAGAAATTCGAGACCCAGAAAATAACATTGAACCAATAGTGGAGACAAGAACCACAAGGAGTTGTGGAACCTGTTCAAAATACACAAGCATCTCGCAGATCTAGTAGGTTACGATCCGAGCCCGAGAGATATGGATTTCTCGTAACGGATAGTAATGAGGTAGAAATCATTGAGAATGATGAACCGTCAACCTACCAAGAGGCGATGTCTTCTCCTGATTCGGACAAGTGGCTTGGAGCCATGGAATCCGAATTGCAATCCATGCAAGACAATCAAGTTTGGAATTTGATTGATGCGCCCGAAGGTGTAAAAACCATAGGATGCAAATGGGTCTTCAAGAAGAAGACTGACATGGATGGGAAGGTGCATACTTACAAAGCTAGGCTTGTAGCGAAGGGTTATAGGCAAGTTCATGGTATTGACTATGATGAGACCTTTTCACCCGTAGCAATGATCAAGTCTATAAGAATTTTGCTTGCCATTGCCGCATATCATGACTATGAAATATGGCAGATGGACGTCAAAACCGCTTTCCTGAATGGAAAACTCCAAGAGGATGTGTATATGACACAATCAGAAGGTTTTGAACAAGATTCTAAGGTATGCAAATTGCAAAGATCCATCTATGGATTGAAGCAAGCTTCTAGGAGTTGGAATCTCCGTTTTGATGAATCGGTCAAAGAGTTTTGGTTTCATCAAGAACGAAGATGAGCCTTGTGTATACAAGAAGATTAGTGGGAGCAAAGTGCTTTTCCTTATTTTATACGTGGATGACATATTGCTCATTGGAAACGACATTCCTACACTTCAGTCTGTGAAGACTTGGTTAGGAAAGTGCTTCGCAATGAAAGATATGGGTGAAGCCGCATATATTCTTGGCATTAAGATCTATAGAGATAGATCAAGGAGGCTACTTGGTTTAAGCCAAAGTACATACATTGACAAGGTCATTAGAAGATTCCGTATGGAAAATTCTAAGAGAGGCACTTGCCCGTGTTACATGGAGTTTCTCTAAGCAAGACTCAATGTCCTAAGACAAAAGATGAGCGTGAGAAAATGAATGATGTTCCATATGCTTCGGCAATTGGGTCCATCATGTATGCCATGATTTGTACTAGGCGGATGTGTCTTATGCTTTGAGCATGACAAGTAGATACCAATCCGACCCTGGCGAAAATCACTGGATAGCTGTAAAAGCGATTCTTAAGTACTTAGAAGGACTAAAGACTCGTTTTTGGTCTATGGAGGAATGGAAGATGATCTCGTTGTAAATGCTTACACGGATGCAAGCTTCCAAACCGACAAAGATGATAGCCGATCGCAATCGGGTTTTGTGTTTATGTTAAATGGTGGAGCTGTAAGCTGGAAGAGTTCCAAGCAAAGTACAACCGCTGATTCTACAACAGAAGCTGAGTATATTGCTGCATCGGATGCTGCAAAAGAAGCTGTTTGGATTAAGAAGTTCATAACTGAACTTGAAGTAGTTCCTAGCATTGCTAATCCAATAGACCTTTATTGCGATAATAATGGTGCTATTGCTCAAGCAAAGGAACCAAGAGCACATCAGAAATCCAAACACATACTTAGGCGTTTTCATATCATTCGAGAGATCGTTGATAGGGGAGACGTAAATATATGCAGAGTACCTACTGATGACAATGTTGCGGACCCGCTAACAAATGGACTTCCACAAGCTAAACATGATGGTCATGTTAGGTCCATGGGTATTAGATACATGGGAGATTGGGCCTAGGGCAAGTGGGAGATTGTTGGTAGTGGTGCCCTAGGCACGTTTAATAAACGTTGTAATTGTTATCATTTATTTCATATCAATAAAGAGATGTTTTGATTATTATTGTTGTTCATGTTTACTTATAATAATCTCCGTCCCTAGTACTTGTTAAGCACTAGTATAAAGGCTAAATGATCATGGGATGATCATGTTAGATTTATGGGTACTTGTTTGGAACAAGGTACTGGACATGACCCGCTTTATGAGATTTATGTCATGGTCTTGTCATACATATATCTCATATTAGTTATGTCATTTGAATCCTTAGACATGAAGTTATTATAGTCTTCCACTTGATGAACATTATGTTTGACATATTCAAACGCTACCTTTAACCGGGAAGTTATAAAGGGTATGATTGGCATAATCGGATTCACGTAGGGAAGAATAATAAGCTAAATGGATTTGTTCCTCCTCGGAGAGATGTCAAGCTTGGGCCACTCGTAGGAATGATGTTGATGAAATGTTCGGCCAGACTCAAATGGATTGATTGGATCAATAGCTTTTGAATTATCAACATATTCGGAATCGAGAAAGTATTGAACAAACAAGTTGACTGTTTGACCATGACTTGTGTTCAATGACATCGTGGATAAAGGATTGTGACATATTCTAAAGGAATGCGAACTTGTATCTAGTTATACTATTTGGGAAGGTATGACGGTTTGCTAGAACCTAATCATATCTTATGGGATCATGTTTGAGCTCATTGCCAACTTAGTATAATCCTAGAGGGTCACACACAATAGAACGAATCTTTAAAAAGGACTACATTGGAATTTTGGAAATTCTGGACTTTCTGGGAAGTGGGCGACCGCACATTCTGGACTGGGCGGCCGCACACTTAGCTCAGAAATGTACCAGTTTTGTTTCAGAATGATGTGCGACCGCACAGAGGTTTTTGGGCGGCCGCACAGTACTGTCGGGTGGCAGATTCCTAATTTGATTAGGAAACGAATTTTGGACAGATTTTGACACAAGTTTCCTATTTGGAATAGGTCATACTTGTGTATAAAAGACCAAATTCGGGCAGCACTCAACACGATTGATTTTGTGAGTCTCAAAGAGTTTGAGAGAGGGTTTATTTTGTTCCAAGACATTCTTGGTTGAGGAACAAAATAATACACAAAATAAATTCCATATAGTTCTTTTGATTGTGAAAAAGGGTTTCACAATTTGGTCTAGCAACCAAGATCAAAGAAGCTCCTTTGATATTCGTTCGAAGTGTGGATACCGCTAGAGGGTGAAAATCATCATCTTCAAAGTTCGTGTTCAAGCTTCGTGATCGTGATCAAGTCTTCAAACCTCCACCAAAGACCAAGAGAATTTGATAGCCATCAAGGGTTAGTTTATTCCTTTATTCTTATGTTGTATTTGATTTAATCATATGAACGGTTCCATGGCTTTGGGTTTCTTAAAATTTTAAATGCTAAATTCCGCTGCGCATGTTTGATCGAAACCCAACATTTTCTTCACTTCCTTGAGCAACTCGTCCATTCGGACCCCCGCCTCATACATTTGGGAGAAATCCGCATAGCAAGCCCCACTTAGGTGGGTGCGGAGATCAATTTTGAGACATTTGAGAAAGATGTCCTTTGCTCCTTTGTATTTGGCCTTTCCACAATCTCGGAGAGTTTATCATTCCATCTCCTTGTGAAGTCGATGAAGGACTTGTGGTCTCGTTGAGTAGTGTTCTCTAACTCTTTCCTTGTGGGACGGTGAGTGGTGTTGCCTTGGTATTGGTTCTTGAAGGCAAGCATGGCGGAGTCCCAATCAAGACGGACAGTGAGCGGGAGAGTAGCATACCAATCTTTTGCCGCCCCCTCGAGAGTGAGAGGAAAGCATTGAGCCATCACCTTGGGGGAGACCTTCTTCGGAACCATTGCCCAAATATAAGTCTCGATGTGAGCCATAGGACAAGAGTTGCCTTTGAATTTTCTTACGTCGGGCATCTTGAACTTATCAGGAAGAGCGGCCATAGTACTCATGAGGATGGATGATTGATAAAGGCTTGTGTCGGAGCCTTTCCCCATGCTGAGCCTATTGAATTTTTGGTCGATGTAGGCCATGATAGAATCCACCATTTTGGGCTCATTGTTCTCGGAACTTGGCTCTCCCACTTTCTTGGTGTGGGTGTTGACATAAGGACTTTTGAACAAACCTTCGGTCCATTCGGATTCGTCATCGTCATTTTTGCTATTCCCCTTGGCAAGATTAGGATTTTCTTTCATTAACTCCATCTCGGCCTCGTGGGCCTCCCTTTGGCTGTCGAGGTGGGATTGCCAAATGTCGTCTTTGCTTTGTACCTCCTTATTAAGGGTGGAGACTTGCTCTTGGAGGAGTTGGACCATGGTTCCGAGTTGCTCGAGAGTCATGGTATTGTTGGTGTTGGAGCCGCCGGCCATTGTTGATGCAGGAGCTGTTGGAGTGATCTCTTCACGGACTAACCGATTTGCCGAATCCCGGTAGACTCTGTAAGTACCAATTGAACCTATATTGCAGAAGAGGCCCTTGTCAGTCTTGAGTAACACTTGCGGTCCACGAAGAGGCTTAGAACACACAGTTGGGCACACGACTCGAACCACATAAGAAAAGACTTTTTTTTTTTTTTTTTATAAGTCGGAGGAATGGATCCCTTTTGGGGTTTCTAAGAAAATAATGGAATCGTCACACTAGTATATAGACCATCTCGCGGTCCCATATACTCATCGGATTCCATCGCGTTTGTTAATCCTACATGTATCGGGATTAAACTAAATTAATGTAGTAAAGCATACATGCGGGGACGGATTTTTATTTTCGTCCAAAATAACCACTTTTGGGGACGGATTTTTATTGCGTCCGTTTCAACAAGTTGGCATGTATGATTTGAAGACATTAGTTTAGGGAAATCTCGGTACATGGAAACCGACTTGAGTCACGGAGTGTTAGACCCTAACTAGAATTGTGTGGCTTGTGCTTGGCTTGAATATGAGGCTCAAAGGTCACCCCCGGCATGTAGTCATGAACTACGCCAAGGGCTTAGGTTTACCGCTTCGGAAGAGTCAAGGTCGGGTGGAGCTTGAAACTTCCTAGGACGGGCCTCGACGGGTTTGGGGTTGGACTTGTGCGACTCGATAGTGAGCAATTCATAGGAATATGTGCATGTAGTGTGAGGTCTAACAGGTGACAAAATATTTTTTTTTTCAAAGAAAATAAAAAAAACAAATAAGCACGTAATTTACAACTTTCGAATCACCCGTGTGACCGATAAAATAGAACATAAAATTAAAACAGTCCGAAGTTCAGAATAACCACTTATGCAGGCAACTGTGCCCACACCCCCATCATACTGCTCTGTTCTGAGACCTGCTTCTGTTCTGGGAACCAACCCAGAAGCGTGCGCCTCTGAGTGTTGATACGAGACGCGCGCGCATGGCGCGATGCTGTTGGGAGGCGCGCGCTTCTGGGCACACCTGTCAGATTGTCAGATTTTGGACTCAGGGGATTGCCCTGGTCCTATGTGCATATTGTAACCCCAACAGAAATGATTAGTGGAGAATAGCAGAAGAAGAAGATGAAGAACATGAAGAAGCGGGCGATTCTGGTCCTTGATGCGGGATGCGCGCGCCTTAGGCCGAAGAGGCCAGAAGCGCGCGCCTCCCCCATCAGGAGTCAGAATGCCCAAAAAAGATGTAGATTTTGATCAGAATGCAAGTTTAACCCTCAAACGTCCCCAGCAGAGTCGCCACTGTAGATACCCCGGGGGGAACCACGGCTTTGGCTAGAGCGCGCGAGTTATCCTAGGATGTCTAACTTGTTTTTAGAGTCGACATCTATGTTTTGAGGAACATAAGAAAAACCTATTGATAATAGCCTAAGTTTGATTACGAAAACAGAGATTCTTTGTTTTGAGGTTCGGAGGTTAGGTTACGAGATGGGAAGTACCGAAACACCCATCCCGCCCAACTAAAGTTGGTCTTGCTTGATCAAAATCTACATAAATGATAAATGTTCTTCTTATTCTTCTTTAAATCATAAAAATGGGTTTAAAATAGAGTTTGGAATGTGGGAAATAACTCCTTAACCAACCTCAATGAGATGAGGTGATCATTAGAGTCATGTCCCAAAATGATTTGGGTGATTGCACTTTGATAAAACAAAAAGAAAGAGAAAAGAGATGAAGTTGAGAAAGGGAAAGAAATAGCTTTACCTAGACTTCAAGAGACTTCAAACACTTCTTGTTGAATTACTTGGAGAAATCCTTTGGAAAATGCTTTGAAAGTATGAAATTTGGTTTCTTATTGAAATGTGAGATTGAGAGCCAAAGGTCCAAGGTCCTTGAAAATGGAGGTAAAGGGGGGGGGGGGTTTATAGGTGAAAGAGAGATGTTTTTGGTGCCAAAACTCAGTCACCAAGAAATCTTTCCCGGGCAAAATCCTGTAAATTGAGCAAGGGAGAGAATCCTGGCCAGAAATCTGTAACCGACGCCCAGAGGCGCGCGCGTCTGGATCCTCCTGTCGGAGGCGCGCGACTCAGAGATGGCGATTTTGATAGAATGGACTAGAAAGTCAGCCCTGTTATTCAGTTTAGTCCCTAGACTTAATGAAGTCAGTCAGGAACTTAACGGAAGTGACAGAAACTAACGAGAAACACTTAAAATGGGGAGAAACACAAGATCAAATGTGCAATCAGGGTGAGCGGTCCAAGGCGGGGTGTCTACAGTTGCCAACACCTTGAGGAGTAGTCAAGGTGTCAGGAGATCAGCAGACAACTAAGGATTACTACAAGGTGTCCATGAAGGCAGCAAGCAGGCCTAGGCAGACATAGCAATTACAGCGAAAGGCACGGGATGTACTTGAAGCTGCAGAGTTTGATATTAAGGAGGTGCAGCTTGATCCTTCTAATCCCGATGTCAAAGTTATTATGGGGGCATATTTACCTCCTGACATAGAAGATGAGATCATTGAATTCCAGAGGAGCAGGTTGCAGTGTTTTGTATGGAAGCACGAGGATATGACTGGAATCAGCATATATGTTATTACTCACAAGTTGAACATTGATCCAAATGCTAAGCCTATCCATCAGAATCGTAGAAAGTTTGCTCACGAACACAATCAGATTATCAGAGAAAGAAGTGGAGAGGTTGCTGAAATCCAAGATGATCAGGGAGGTTGACTATCCTAGATGGTTGGCCAATGTGGTAGTTGTGGAGAAGAAGAATGGCAAATGGCGAGTCTGTGTGGATTTTACAGACTTGAACAAGGCATGCCCTAAGGATCCGTTTCCCTTACCTTACATTGACTCCTTAGTTGATGCAACAGCTGGCCATGAGGTCTTGACATTTATGGATGCTTCTTCATGATTTCAATAGATTCAGACAGAACCTTCAGATCAGGAAGATACGGCGTTCATTACTCCAGATGGTATCTATTGCTTTATTGCAATGCCTTTTGGATTGAGGAATGTAGGGGAAACTTACCAGAGATTAGTAAACATAATGTTCAAGAATCAGCTTGGAAAGACAATGGAAGTGTACATCGACGATATGGTGGTAAAATCTAAGTGCATTGAAGATCATGCTCGAGATCTTAAGGAGGCTTTTGATATCTTGGAGGCGTTCAACATGAAACTGAATCCTTCAAAATGCAACTTTGGTGTTAAGGCTGGGAAGTTCCTCGGCTACATGGTGACCAAGAGGGGTATTGAAGCAAGTCCGGAGTAGATCAAGGCCATAATCAACCTGGAATCCCCAAGAACCATCAAGGACGTTCAAAGGCTAACTGGCAAGGTTGCTGCTCTAACCATGTTTATCTCCAAATTGTCAGACAGATGCAAGTTGTTCTATAATGTGCTCAGAAAAAACAAGTTGTTCCAGTGGACGGAAGAACATGAAGCAGCCTTCAACCAGCTTAAAAAATTATTTGGATACTCCACCATTGCTGTCCAAACCAGAAGCAGGCAAAGCTTTGTACCTGTATCTTTCAGTTTCAGAAAATGCAGTCAGTGCAGTTCTAGCAAGAGAAGAAGATGGTACACAATTTCCTGTTTATTATGTAAGTAAGTCTCTTCTAGATGCGGAAACCAGGAACTCCCATCTTGATAAACTCATTCTTGCTTTGATAACTGCTTCTATTAAGTTGCGCCATTATTTTGAAGTACATCCTATTATTGTGAGGACTAACTATCCTATCAGGAACGTGATGAGAAAACCTGAGATGTCTGGCAGGATGGCTAAATGGTCTGTGGAACTTAGTACATATGATATACAGTATGAGGCAAGGACTGCAATAAAGTCGCAAGCCTTGGCTGACTTTGTGGCAGATTTCAGTCCCAACCTCCAACCTGAAGTTGAACTCGAAGTCCAACAACTTGATGGTTCAAGCTCTCCTAGATTCTGGATAATTTATAAAGATGGAGCATCAAATGCAAGGGGTACAAGTTTGGGCATAGCCTTGAGATCACCCTAAGGAAAACTGATTCCTCAAGCTATGGCTTGCGAGTTAAAGGCTACAAATAATGATACTGAGTATGAGTCCCTCATTATTGGTTTGGTTACTGCTTTAAACTTAAATGTTAAATTCCTAAATGTTTATAGTGATTCCTTGTTGCTGGTTAACCACTTCAATGGATCTTATACAGCTAAGCATACCAGGATGTCAAGTTATTTGCAGCATGTGAAATCATTAGCTGGACAGTTTGAAGAATTTACCTTCCAACAAATCCCAAGGGAAGAAAATGCTAAAGCTGACGCATTAGCAAACTTGGGTTCAAGTTGCAGGAGCATGTTGAACAATGCTATACCTATAATCCACATCCTACATCCTGAAATAGATCAACCTGAAACAAACCAAGTGGATGGCCAACCTGATACATCAGCTAATTCCTTGAATGATGAAACATCTTGGACATTGCCCATACTAAAATTTTTGCAGGATGGGACAGTGCCACAAGGTGTCAAGAATGCAAAAGCTTTCAGGATAAAGGTATCAAGATTTATATTAATTGATAATATACTGTTCCGTAAATCATTTACAGGTTTGTACATGAGATGCCTGAAGCCCCAACAAGCTGAACAGGTCTTAAAAGAGCTACATGATGGCGAATGTGGTAATCATTCTAGGGGCAAGTCACTATCCTTCAAGGCATTAAGAACAGGGTACCATTGGCCGACTATGCATTAGGATGCAATCAAATATGTTCAGAAATGTGATGCTTGTCAAAGACACAACAACATCTTGCACCAACCTGCTGAGCCTCTTCATCCTATCCTTTCACCTTGGCCCTTCATGCAGTGGGGAATGGACATCGTTGGAAAATTTCCTAAAGCACTGGGGGCAAAGTGTTCATGCTAGCTATGAATGATTACTTCTCAAAATGGATTGAAGCTGAAGCCTTCGTGTAAGTTAGAGATAAAGAAGTGATCTCATTCTTGAAAGAAACATCATTAGCAGATTTGGGGTCCCTTCAGAAATTATTTGTGACAATGGTTCCCAGTTCATTAGCAATAAGACTCAAGATTTCTGTGCAAGATGGGGAATCAAGTTGATCACTTCGACGCCAGTACATCCTCAAGGTAATGGTCAAGCAGAGTTAAGCAACTAGTTGATTGTGAACAACCTAAAGAAGCGTCTTGATCAGAAAAAAGGCAGATGGGCTGAAAAACTGCCTCTAGTATTATGGGCAGACAGAACTACTCCTAAGACTACAACTGGACAAACCCCTTTCTCCTTGGTATTTGGAACCGAAGTTGTGTTACCAGTAGAATTCTCCATCCCAACAGCAAGATATGGGCTAATAACTCCAGAGGACAACTAGATTGTACTTGCAGAAGATCTTGACACCATTGACGAACTAAGAGATTTAGCTAAGATCAGTATGGCGGCCTACCAGCAGAGAATTGCAAAGTCTTTACAACAAGAACGTTCGTATCAGAAGGTTTCAAGTTGGAGACATGGTCCTCAGAAAAGTATTTCAAAATACGAGGGAACTGAATGCAGGCAAACTTGCAGCCAAGTGGGAAGGTCCCTACCTAGTTGGCGCAGAAGCTGGTAAGGGTGCATATTGGCTCTCCACCTTAGATGGCACAAGGATACCAAGAAGTTGGAATGCAATCCATCTTAAAGCATACTATATGTAAGTTGTAGCTTGTCCATTCAATTCCGAAAAACATGTATGATTTAATTATCTTTATTTCAATTTTGTTATTTCAATTCATTTATCTTTATTAAACACTTACTGACTTAAGCATCGGAGGGGTGTTAGCCAAGCTAACACCCACCACTAACATGTGTTTGTTTTGCAAGGCAATGCAAAGTTCCAACTTAGATCAACATGATCAACATGTTCAAACAATCCGCAAGGTTAACAGTTTAGCTGTTAAAAATGGTAGCAGTCAACTTGCTGACAAAATAACTGGATGAAAGTTCTACTATTCAAATTATCAAGTAAGCACTTTGATGATGAAATCTTATGCATCTTTTCTGAAAATTTGTACTCAGGTTTTAAAGATTTTCACCTTTCAAAGGTTTATAGATTATACATCTTTTTTAAGTTTAAGGTTCATACACCTTCGCCCGTGCGCACGTTTTTCACATTTGTTTAAGTTATAAGTTGGCCAGTGTATTTAATACATATTGATTACCATCTTGTACTTATTAAATATGTGAACTCAAGCTATTTACAACTGGTTGTAGCATAAATATGTTACCAAAGACAAAGGTTAAAAGATTAGAACATTTTTCCATTCATACTGATAGCATAATTTTGCTACTTTTCTCTAAAATGCTACCTTTCAAAAGCATACTTTTGATACAACTCTTCCTAGTTGTATTTCTAATCTATTTCTATTCCATTTGCATAACCTTTTTTAAGTTAAAACATCACCTTTGGAAATCCAACAGTTTTTTACAACCAAAGTACCAAAAGTTCAACAAACTGAACTATTTTAAACATAAACATCCAAAAAGGTCTAACCCATGATATCACAAGACATGAGTAGATCACAGTGCAACATGGAACTTGTCCCAATAAAAACCATTACATCCTAAAGAGTTATCTAATTGTTTCCGAGGACATCCCCCTCATTGTTAAAACTAAAAACATAAAAAGAAATTGTTTTTTGACACCATTCCCTGCAGGACAAACAAAAAATAGAGAGTTACCTTTCAGGTGGCCCCGTCAACCTTCTCCTGTTGAATCTCGCCAACCTGTTCCCCCTTGTTAGCAATGGGAACCTTGGAAGTAACCTCTTCACCATCAACCGCTTCCCCAGTGATTTTCTTCAAGGATTCATACTCCTCATCCAAGTTCCATTCAATGATTGCCAGCCTGGTGTTCTTTAATAATTTGTATCGTCATCTCGAACAAGGACTTGGCAGCATCATTCATACACTGGCTTTGCAGGAACTCCATCTCCTTGTCATGATCTTGATTCACCTTCACCATCCTAAGAGTCATATCTCTAACCTCCCTATCCTTTTCATCCAGCTCTTTCTCAACAGTCTTTACTATCTCCTCAGCTTCATACATCTTCTTAAAAGAAGCCTCTGCCTTCTCTTTCGACACTTGAACCTCACTAACCAAGAGCCCAACCGCCTTGACAACCTGTAAACAAAACCAAGTTAGAATCAAAGATGAGCAGAAATCAAATTGGAGTTTGATAGAGTCAAAAGTCACCTTCTTCTCATACATTCTCTCAACTGGCACAGCAGTTTCCACATCCTCAATCTCCTTGGCTTTTCTCTTCTTGCTCAACTTCTCTTCACCTACATCCATATTGGGCACTAGAGGTTTACTTCCCTTAACTTTCACCTTACCCCGGACCATCGCCATCAAATCTTTAGATCCAAACCCATACTGAGAACGAGTAACTGCAGAAATTGAAAGAAATTAACATCCCAGAGCTATAAAGCTAAGTTCAAAGTACAAGCTAAATAGAGAATTACCTGATGACATCTTATGTGCGCACCCTGAAGCCTCTTGAGTATCTTCTGGATTTTCCTCTTCACTACTTGAGCTTATTATAGGCTGAACAAATTTGCGCTTAACTGGTGGTAAAGCACAAATCTTCTCTACAATAGCCAATGTGTCCGCTTTTTTGGGAAACAGTTCCTCCAACTTGGTGACTACAGGATGAAAGGTAAACACGTTAGAATTTTTTGAAAACCAAAAAGCCCAGAAAAGATACAAAAACACAACTAACTTGACTATTCCATTCAGAAACCAATCCTTCAGCTCCCTCCAGACTACTTTTCTTAACATAGAAAAACCTGTTTTTCCAACCCCTATCTTTGTTAACAGACTCAATTACCAAGCTATACGCCTTGTTCTTAACCCTAAATCCATACCTAGAATTCCATGAGCCCTCAAACCATAACAAAAGCTAATTCCTCAAGACCAACCTCTAATCCAGTCTCTTCACTTAACCTTCCTAAAGCTATCAGCGCCCTCCAACCAACAGGCATAAGTTGGGTGTAAGCCAATTTAGAGAGTTCAAAGAAACGGGTAATGACAGGAGGAAAAGGGAATTTCAGACCTAAGGTAAAAGGGTATTCAAAGAAGCATACCCACTCATTGGAAACAAAATCAGATGAAAACAAAGGATTTGGGTCTAAGAATTCAGCAATGGCAGGAAAAGCTTTCTTTAGGGTTTCGACGTCAGATGAAGTAAACTGGCATCTTTCCTCGTCAGGATGAGTGATTAATCCTAGACATCTAAAACCATCAGGAATTCCAGTGGTTTTCTTAGTCTTAGACATTTGAACCCTAGAAATCGATAAGAAGAAAAGAAGAACTCACCAGGAAGAAATTGGGGGAAAATCCTTTTACTACGTAAATGAAGAAGGCGGATGAGTTAGACGTCTTAAATGGAGAGATATAGATGGTTCCAGATTCCTAGCCCAACTCAAGTGCCTAGACCCTAGACTCCTACAAACTCGCCCCTCACCGTTGTGAGATACCCACGGGAAAAATGAACGGTTCCCTCGAGAATCAAACACTGGATCTTATCAACGTTCAATGGAGTCGCCACGTTAGTTTAATTTTAAACCCAAACTTAACGAAAAATGGTTAGAGATAAAGGATTCGGAGGTCAGGTTACGCATTGGGAAGAACTCAACCGGTAGTTCACCTAAAGCACCTCGGAAGATACCGAGTCTCCCTAAAATTTGTTAAAATTGTGCAAATGTGTGTGCGTGTGTGTTCATGAAAGTGGGAGGAACTGACTTTAACGGAAAACAGTTTAATATTTGACAAAAAGGGTTATTTCGTAAACATTTTGGATTAAAAGGGTACTAGACTAGAAATGTGCCCTCTGGACAATGTAGCCGTACGGCTATGAAGGGTCTTCCTGGGAATTTTAACAGATTCCCAGGAATCAGTCCAGTTCCAGGCAGAAACAGAGCATTCTACTAGAAACTGGACTGTTTGATCATTTCCAGTTATTTTCTTGTAACAAAACATTAATTAAATCATCCCTATGCCATTGATCACTAGATTAAACACCAAAATAAGGATTTTGGGTGTGATCAAGACAATCATTGGGGAATAATTGAAAAAAGGTAATTGTCATGGCTTTTGAGCCAAGATCACCATTTGGGTGATTAAAGATTGAAACTTTAACACCCAAATGGATGATTCTTCCAAGGAGGGGCATTGGGACATCCAAAATCAACCCTTGATGGATAAAGATTGTATCTTTATTATCAAAGGGACATTTTTGAGGTTGACTCATGTTTTGGACGATAAAGATTGCAACTTTATCACCCAAACTTGATCATTCCCTCATTTATTCAACATAAATGCAAAGACTTTAAAGTAAATGACACAAATTTAAAGACATAATGTAAAGGTGCATAAATGTAAAGACAATATATTAAAGATGCATAAATCATAACCAGCCTTAGGCTATCCTATGGTTTGTAACCCATCATCATGCATAGAACATGAAGGGCACCATGGATTCCAAGGCTTGGTTCCAGGGTATATTATTTAACAAGAGGCAAAAGATGTAATATGGAGATGAAGAGAAGATGGGGAGAAGGAGGCCTCACCAATTTTGGTTGGACCTATCTTCTTTCTCTCTTTTCACTCAAATGTGGTGATCACTCTATTCTGATATGATATCTGCAGAGCTTTGGCTCTCTCAAACAATTTTCTCCCCCCTGAAATGATCAGCAAGGGTCTCAATTTATAAGAATTGAGGGTACCCATAGTAGCCGTACGGCTAGGGCTCTCCCGCGTCCAAACTATCCGTACGGCTCAGCCTGGCGAGCTTCTAGATTTTTCCAAGTTTAATTCCAGAGCAGTCCTGGAATTTTAGGTTTATCTTAGTGAGGTCCCAGCCTATCAGTTTATCCCTGAATGGTGCTAAGAGTTCCTCTAAGTTAGTCAATTTCAGATTGGGCTACTTACAGAGCCCTCGGCAACGTCGCTTTGGAAAAGCGGGGTTGTCGATAAAAATAAGCATCCCAATCTGATGGGAAGACGGCTTGACCAATTTGGTTGCATGGTTGGACCTAGGGGTATAGGATTCCTAAGTATCCTGTTTGCGGGGAATCAAGCCTAATGTAGTTTGGAAGGGTGAGAACTTTAAGGCTACTCAAACCTAAGGGCTAGGTGGATATCTGTCATCCTCTCCTAGGGGGACGGTCATGAATCTTGGCGAGTTCAGAGGCGGGACATGGTCAACTTGGCTCTATGGATAGGGTTGACTTACAAGGGAAAGGCATGACTCTCGAGTTCAGAGGCGGGACATGGTCAACTTGGCTCTATCGAGAGGGTTGACTTACAAGGCAAAGGCGTAACTCTCAGGGTCAGAGGTGGGACATGGTCAACTTGGTTCTATGGAGAGGGTTGACTTACAAGGTAAAGGCGTGACTCTCAGGGTCAGAGGCGGGACATGGTCAACTTGGCTCTATGGAGAGGGTTGACTTACAAGGCAAAGGCATGACTCTCGGCTGGTGTGAATACGTGTGTTCGAATTTGAGATATTCATAGCAACATTAAAATTATGAGAGTCGCCACGCCGTTTTAGTTATAGCCAAAACTTTGTGAAAAAGCATGTTTAATGGGTTCGGGGGTCAAATTACAACAAGATAAGAATATTCACGTTATAACTCCTATTGCCCGAATTGATCGGTCTTTCTATCATGATGCGGTGTATGTAGTGTATTAGTGATTGAGACCGATCCGAAGATTCCCTACAATCCTCTCAATGTGACAAGCTCAGGTCAGCGTAGTTCGAGAAGAATTTAGAATAGGCAGAAGAATCGGGATCATGCATAATGAGGGGGAATTACCTAAAGTTTTAGGGTTTAGAAGTAGTTCCTAGATCATCCTCGGGTTGATGAAACCTAGATCATCATCGGCTATGAAATAACATCTTAACATGAAGATCGCCACCCTAAATATGGCATAAATAAGGTTTAATCTAGAATATGATGAACATATGAAGAACATATTATGAACATATGAATGTCATGAAGAAAATATGAATAAAGATGTTAGGAACATGAATATTATGAAGAACACATGAATAAAACATATTAAGAATATGAATATTATGGATCTAAACTAATAATATGACAAGAACATGAAGAAAAAGTTAGAAAACTTACCTTTGTTGGCAAGAAATAACCTTGGATCTTCTTGGGATTCTTGAGAGTGTTTTTGGAGGCTTGAATGACTTGATTTGGGAGCAAAATCGTCCCTTGTGAGCTCTAAATTCGGATCCCCTAATTATGAGGCAAGGGAGGTCTTTAAATAGGAAACTGATGGAGAGATCTGACGGTCCAGATCATCCGGGGCAGATGTGGCCGCGTGGCCAAGATGGAGGGCGGCGGCGATGTTGGCCGCGTGGCCAAGGTGGAGCTTGGGCGAATTTGGCCGCGTGGCCAATTCTGCTGGTGACTTGATTCAAGCTAGGTTTCTGCATGGTTTTAAGGAAACCATTTATTACCTATTTTGATAGATTTTGTCATAAATGAGGTATTTCGGGAATCCGGGACAAGTCTTTGCAAGGTTTCTAATTTCTATAAAGTCCTTGTATTTTTGGGAAAGTCCTAATAAACTCATTTCAGATCGGGTACTAACAGTAGCCCCTCGGCGACGCTTCTTGCAAGGCAATGTGGGGTCGACGATAAAAGAAGGAACCGTTCTGAAACATGAGTTTCAAAACAGATGAAAGGTAAGGGAACGGCTGAACCTTGACAGGCGACCTACGTATCCGCGGGAGAATCAAGCCAAACGTAGTTCAAATCTGATGGGGAAAATGAGGATGATTGTCCTCTGATGGGGAGCAACATCTTCTGCTGGGGAAAATGCACCTGCTGGGGATGAGAGATGACCGCGTCGGTCGGGTGGCTGGACCTTTCAGGTTTCCTACGTATCCTCCGAGGAATCAAGCCGGTCGTAGTTCAGAGAGATTAGGGAAAAACGAGCTATCGGACTTCTGCTAGGGATAATAAACCTACGGGCACTATCCTGTATGAAGAACGAACATTCGTTAGGAAATGAAGTTATTTGAAGCAAGTGTGATAATGGGACAATAAAGACTACGTTGTCTAAATAATTCCGAGGTGGAGTAATAAATGCTGAGGTAAACGCAAACAGAAACGCCCGGGTTTTCTGCCGATCGCCGCTAAAAATAATGGATGATGGATCTTTCGCAAACAGAAACGCCGAGGCTTCTGCCAATCACGATCGATCTAGGATACGTATGTCATAGAGGCGCCGAAGTCTCTACAACCATACGAATCCTAAGCAAAAATTCGGAAATGCTAAAATAATAGATGCTGGATCCCTCGCAAAAAAACGAAGAAACGCCGAGGCTTCTGCCAATCGCGATCGATCTAGGATACGTATGTCATAGAGGCGCCGAAGTCTCTACAACCATACGAATCCTAAGCAAATATTAGGAAATGCTAAAATAATAGATGCTGGATCTCTCGCAAACAGAAACGCCGAGGCTTCTGCCAATCGCGATCGATCTAGGATGCGTATGTCATAGAGGCGCCGAAGTCTCTACAACCATACGAATCCTAAGCAAATATTAGGAAATGCTAAAATAATAGATGCTGGATCTCTCGCAAACAGAAATGCTGAGGCTTCTGCCAATCGCGATCGATCTAGGATGCGTCTGTCATAGAGGCGCCGAAGTCTCTACAACCATACGAATCCTAAGCAAATATTAGGAAATGCGAAAATAATAGATGCTGGATCTCTCGCAAACAGAAACGCTGAGAGCTTCTGCCCAATTGCGAGCGATCTAGGATGCGTATGTCATAGAGGCGCCGAAGTCTCTACAACCAATACGAATCCTAAGCAAATATGAGGAAATGCTAAAATAATAGATGCTGGATCTCTCGCAAACAGAAACGCCGAGGCTTCTGCCAACCGCGAATGCGTCTAGGATGCGTATGTCATAGAGGCGCCGAAGTCTCTACAACCATACGAATCCTAAGCAAATATTAGGAAATGCTAAAATAATAGATGCTGGATCTCTCGGAAACAGAAACGCTGAGGCTTCTGCCATCGCGATCGATCTAGGATGCGTATGTTATAGAGGCGCGAAGTCTC
>JAOWBW010000912.1:22675-57106 GCA_026119855.1 Campanula takesimana
AAACTAGTACAAACTCCACAAGTTCATACACCAAAGTTACAAAATACACAAATCCTAATGACGTCATATTTGGTACAAATATCCCAAAGGTTACACATTTATATAATGTAAACCCACCTATACAACTCTCCCCAAAAGAATGGATCCACCCTCGACGTCCTCGTTCTTGTGATCAGCGAGACTAATCCTTAGCGCACCTGGGGGGGGGGGGGGTTAAGGAAAAACAAAGATAAAAGAAAGGGGGTAAGATAAATCTCAATAAGTTACTAATGCAACTACATGACATGCTATGATGCAATAACAATAAACAATATTATTATCACATAGCAATATAGCAATTATCATATAACAGATAGCAGCGGAAATAAACACATAACAAAGGATGTAGCCAAGGTTTTCCAAACGGAACATCCAAATAAAGGATCGCTGCGCAGCTTCAATAATCAACCAATCATCATCTTCATAATAGCATGAAAGCCGAAAGACCCGTACCGGAACAATAACCATAACAAGTGTCACAAAGGACAAGGATCATGACACAAAGTCATACCCGTAGCCAGATACATTCACAAAGGAACGCTGACTTATCCTTTCCAAGGCCAATCTGGAGAAGGGGTAAAGAAGGGGCAAAACAATGGTCAACATTATAATGGACTTGGCTTGCCATTATATCTTTCCATCGCCAAACACACACAAAATACCAGCTGGGATTTCACGTAAAGGCTAAGTAATAAAATACTAGCACGATAAACAACCAAGGATTCCAAAGTAGGGAATCATGCCAATTAATCACCAAGAGATGGAATGAACAAACAATGCACAATAAAGGTGCTCCAAAATCCCAATTGACAATTAATGAATCTCAAACACAAACTTGATCACAAAGGACCCAATTCTATCACTAAAGCGTACTACAATGTTCACTAAGGTCAACCAGAAGGACACCCAAGATTTAAACCAAAGCACGTTTTTCAATTACACAGTTTAACAAATGTAAAGTTTTTCAGAGGACTGTGCGGCCGCCCAAGTTGGGTTGTGCGGTCGCCCAAAGTGCCTCAAAACAAGAACAAAAGCTCTCAGAAAGATGCGCGGCCGCCCAGGAAGTTTTTGTGCGTCGCACAATGCTCTGGATTTCCAGAAATCGGGAAGAACAACACGGGTTCTTCCATTTTCAAACCCAAAACACAATCAACCCAAAATCCAACATTCCAACTCATATACTAAAGTGCCAAAACAACTTATAAGTCTAAAAGACTCCTAAAACAACATTTAACAACCGAATCAAGAATCAAAACCCAACAATTCAAGATTTCACCATTTTCAACCAAAACTCAATAAATTCCAAATAAATTGCAAAACTCATCCAAACTTCAAATGTAATACATCAAACACTATCTAAACATGATATGAACAATTTAGCATTAAAATGGGGGAAAAGTAACTTACTTGCAATTTCTCAAAGATGACGGAATTTGAATATTTTTGATTCTACGCGATCCTAACGACGATCTAAACAATGTTCAAGTTTTAAGAAATGAGAGAAGATGAGAGGAAGAAGGAGAAAATGAAGAGAGAAGAAAGAAGATGAAATGCTTACCAAAGCTAGAGAGAGGGAGGGAGTTGTCTGGGAGAGGAATGGAGAGAGTGAGGGAGAAGGTGAGGGAGGAGGGGGAAGTAGGGAAATTATTTCAAAATGTTGCACTTAGGGCCCCTCCCCTCACTACTAAAAAAAAACTTACACCCCTACTAACAATTAAGACTCAACAACTACACTAACCCAAATAACTCGAATACAAAGCTAGGCATAAATATTATAACACATAAATTGCACACATAAATATTTAAATAAATAATAATTTAAATAAATAAATAAGCAAATAATTAAATAAAAATCATTTTAATTACTAATAAAATAGAGCCTATATTTCGGGTCGTGACATTCACTCCCCCTTAAAGAAAATTCGACCCGAATTTTAACAAGACTCACCTTAAACAAAAAGCCACGGAAATTTCCTCTCTATCTCATCTCGGAGCTCCCACGTCGACTCCTCGATGTTATGATTTCTCCAAAGAACTCGAACCAATGAAATGCTTTTGCTCCTCAACTCTTGACTTTAGAATCTAAGATTCGAACCGGTCGTTCCTCATAAGACATATCTGGCTCAATATCTTCCGGTATCCTCGGTAACACGTGAGACGGATCATGAACATACTTCCGAAGCATAGAAATGTGAAAGACGTTGTGCAACCGGTCCAAAGATGACGGTAACGCAAGGCGATACGCTAGAAGTCCAACCTTTCCCAAAATCTCAAACGGACCAATAAACCTCGGAGCCAATTTGCCTTTCTTCCCGAACCTTCGGATACCCACCTTCGGAGACACTTTCAAGAACACAAAATCACCAACCTGAAAACTAAGATCTCGCCTTCGGTTGTCTGCGTAGCTCTTATGTCGACTCTGGGCTGTCTTCAATCTATCCCGGATAACTTTAACTTTCTCAACTGAGTCCTGAAGCAAATCAATACCCAAAACTTTCGCTTCACCGACCTCATCCCAACAAATAGGCGATCTACACTTTCTTCCATACAAGGCCTCAAACGGTGCCATCTCGATACTAGCCTGATAACTGTTGTTGTAAGAGAACTCCACTAACGGTAGGTGCGAATCCCAAGAATCAGAAAAGTCTATCGCACAAGCTCGCAACATATCCTCCAAAATCTGAATAGTCCTCTCGGATTGACCATCGGTCTGAGGATGAAAAGCTGTACTAAATCGCAAATCTGTACCCAAAGCTTCCTGAAATGCCTTCCAGAATCTAGAAGTGAACCTCGGGTCTCGATCTGACACAATGCTAACCGGAACTCCATGCAATCTCACAATCTCATCGATATAAAGGGTCGCAAGCTTCTCCATCGAATATCTGATGTCAAAAGGCAAGAAATGGGCACTCTTGGTCAATCTATCCACTATTACCCAAACACTGTCATACTTCCTGCGGGTACGAGGCAGTCCCGTAACGAAATCCATAGTCACATGCTCCCATTTCCACTCGGGAATCTCTAACGGCTGAAGCAATCCCGCGGGTCTCTGATGCTCGGCTTTGACCTGCTGACACGTTAAACACCTCGATACATACTTGGCTATTTCCCTTTTTATATTAATCCACCAAAATTGTTGCTTCAAATCCTGATACATCTTCGTACTACCCGGATGAATAGTATACCTTGATTTGTGACCTTCATCTAAAACTTGCCTCTTTAATCCACTAACATCGGGTACACACAAACAAACGACCACGGAAAGTCAACACTCCCACCGGGCTAATAGAAAAATCCTCGAAATTCTTTTCGTTCAATTTACCCATTACCTTCACTAACTCGGGATCTTCTTTCTGAGCTTCCTTTATCCTCTGAATTAGGGTCGGAGACACCCTAATATTCGCAAAAATAGCCCCATGTCTCGATTCACGAGGAGACCAATCTCGAATATCCTCAAGCATTTTCCATTCTCGAACCATCATCGAAGCCACATAAGATTTTCTACTAATCGCATCGGCTACCACATTCGCCTTCCCCGGATGATAAGAAATCGTACAATCATAATCCTTCAACAATTCCATCCATCGGCGCTGTCGGTTGTTTCCTCTGAGAGAATAGGTACTTCAAACTCTTGTGATCGTAAAAATCTCAAACTTCGCCCCATAAAGGTAGTGCTTCCACTTGTGCAACGCAAATACAATCGCGGCCAACTCCATATCATGAGTTGGGTAATTCTGCTCACTAGGGGTCAACTTCCTCGAAGCATAAGTAATTACTTTCCCGTTCTGCATCAATACACAACCCAAACCTCTTTAGAAGCATCACTATAAATCACTAGGCCATCGCTCCCATTAGGCAAAGTCAAGATCGGTGCGGTAGTCAACCTTTTTCTTCAATTCCTCGAAACTCTTGTCACATTTCTCGGTCCACACAAACGGAACATTCTTCCGGGTCAACTGAGTCATCGGAGTAGCAATCCTCGAAAACCCTTCAATAAATCTTCGGTAATACCCGCTAAACCAAGAAAACTACGAATCTCGTCACTGACTCGGGTCTCTTCCAATCCACTATGGCTTCAATCTTTAAAGGATCCACCGAAATCCCATCTTTCGAAATAACATGACCCAGAAATGACACCTTCTCGAGCCAAAATTCGCATTTACTGAACTTCGCAAATAATTTCTCCCTCGCAAGAACGGATAAAACTGTCCTCAAATGCTGCTCGTGCTCCTCTCGAGATTTCGAATAAACAAGAATGTCGTCGATGAAAACCACCACGAACGAGTCAAGATAGGAATGGAAAATCCGGTTCATCAAATCCATAAACACGGCCGGCGCGTTAGTCAACCCAAACGGCATAACCAAGAACTCATAATGACCATAACGAGTGCGAAAAGCAGTCTTCGGAATATCCTCCGATCTAACCTTCAACTGATGGTACCCACTCCTCAAATCAAGTTTAGAGAAAACCACGGACCCTTGTAGCTGGTCAAACAAATCATCAATATGCGGTAGAGGATATTTATTCTTCACCGTAACCTGATTCAACTTTCTGTAATCTATACACAACCTCAACGAACCATCTTTCTTCCGCACGAATAAAACCGGTGCTCCCCACGGGGAAACACTAGGGCGGATAAACCCTCGATCAAGCAACTCTTGCAACTGAACCTTCAGTTCCTTCAATTCTGCGGGGGCTAACCTATAAGGTGCTTTCGAAATTGGAGCCGTACCCGGCAAAAGATCTATACAGAACTCAATCTCACGATCGGGAGGCATATCATACTCGGTAGAGAAAACATCGGGAAATTCCCGAACTACCCGAACACTATCGAAACTAGGGATTCTTTCCTAGTATCAAGAACACTAGCCAAATACCCTCACAACCACTATGCAATAATTTTCTCGCTTTCATAAAAGAAATTAAGCGAACCTTCCTACTCAGAGGACAAGCCTCAAACACGAATTTAGGCACATTGGGAATAGAAAAAATAACAGTTTTCTTACGGCAATCAACGGAAGCATGAAACTTGCTCAACCAATCCATACCCAAAATGACATCAAGTCTTGGATAGGAAGAACTACCAAATCCGCACAAAGGACACGACAAATGACCACATCACAAGCACGAAAGACTCGATCAGAAATCAAGCATTATCCTATAGGGGTCGACACCTCTAGCACGTACGGTAAAGACTCGAATGCAGCATTAACATGGAAGCAAATTGCACAGAAATGTATGAATGAGATGATCCTGGATCTACTAACGCTCGTGCGCTCACATTAGACACAGAAACAATACCTCCAATAACAGATGGATCATCGGTAGCTTGTTGTTGATTCATAGCATAAACCTTCCCTTGAACCTTGGGCTTCCCGGTAACATCCCTTTTCTGACCTTGATTAATACCAACTCCTGACCCGGATGACTGACCTCGGTACCTCGTGCACTCTCTCGCAAAGTGCCCCATTTCACCACAATTGGTGCACCTTCCTTGCTTTTTCCAACACTTATCCTCCGCATGGCCTACCTTCTGACAAAAGGTACAAGGCTTCCTAATTAGGCTCCCTTGGTTCCCGGAAGTGGTACCCGGGTTCCTTGGGGTCGGTTGCCCTCGGAACTGAGATTGTCCCCCAAAGTTACCTCGGTTATCAATCCGTGGTTGTGACTTGCTCTGCCCTCCCGGCTTGCTCGGGTTAGCTACCTCGGTCTTCCTTTTATGCTCCCCAATATCTTGCTCTATTAAGTAGGCTCGGTCCACCGCATCTTGGAAAGTCACAATCCGTTGAGCAATCAGTTGAGTACGGATGGAGGTCTTCAATCCCCGAATGAATCTCATAGCCTTTTGTTCCTCGTCCTCACCAAATAGTCGCAATACCGGGCTAATTCTATGAACTTAGCCGAGTATTGTGCTATAGACAACACACCTTGCTCCAAGTTGAGTAGCTCGATCTCCTTTCGGTTTTGATCAACAACCGGAATGAAATGCTCCTTGAATTTGCGCACAAACAACTCCCACGCATACACCGTGCGAGTATCATCCCAAGTAGCTTTAACACCTTTCCACCAATGCTCGGCGGCTCCCACAAGCTTGTAAGCCGCAAACCGGACCTTGTCCTCATCCGAACACCCAAATACATCATAAATCTTCTCCATAGACTCAATCCACAACTCAGCTTTCCTTACATCGGGTTCCTCATTGAATTCAACCGGTTTCAACTTCAGAAATTGCTCCAATCCATAGCGGGGTGGTGCTTGTTCTACCCTCGGACCTTGATCATGTATGGCCTTCATGGCCGCCTCAAACATGCCTTGAAACATGGCACGTGCTTCTTCCCTTGTATCATTCTGATTCTGTGCCCCACTAGTACCTCCTCTGTTTCTTCTTCCAGACATTGAGAACAATTATCTGCATAAAACATCAACCGTTAATCACTCCGCACACTACTACCCACCTAGGTCATACTAATCCACCTAGACTTATACATAGAGCTAATGCCATAGCTCTGATACCAACTGTCGTGACCCCGGACCCCGCGGGCCCCGGGACCGCGAGCTGGACGTCGACTCTAGAACCAAAACTATGAAATACCAAGGTTAAAAATTCTATTTAATACCAAAAGGTGATGATCCAAGTTTACAAATCATTTTGAACAACAAGGTAAAACTAGTACAAACTCCACAAGTTCATACACCAAAGTTACAAAATACACAAATCCTAATGACGTCAGTATTTGGTACAAATATCCCAAAAGGTTACACATTTATATAATGTAAACCCACCTATACAACTCTCCCCAAAAGAATGTATCCACCCTCGACGTCCTCGTTCTCGTGATCAGCGAGACTAATCCTTAGCACCTGGGGGGGGGGGTTAAGGAAAAACAAAGATAAAAGAAAGGGGGTGAGATAAATCTCAATAAGTTACTAATGCAACTACATGACATGCTATGATGCAATAAGCAATAAACAATAATTATTATCACATAGCATATAGCAATTATCATATAACAGATAGCAGCGGAAATAAACACATAACAAAGGATATAGCCAAGGTTTTCCAAACCGGAACATCCAAATAAAGGATCGCTGCGCAGCTTCAATAATCAACCAATCATCATCTTCATAATAGCATGAAAGCCGAAGAGAAACCCCGGTACCGGAACCAATAACCATAACAGTGTCACAAAGGACAAGGATCATGACACAAAGTCATACCCGCTAGCCAGATACATTCACAAAGGAACGCTGACTTATCCTTTCCAAGGCCAATCTGGAGAAGGGGTAAAGAAGGGGGCAAAACAATGGTCAACATTATAATGGACTTGGCTTTGCCATTATAATCTTTCCCATCGCCCAAACACACACAAAATACCAGCTGGGATTTCACGTAAAGGCTAAGTAATAAAATACTAGCACGATAAACAACCAAGGATTCCAAAGTAGGGAATCATGCCAATTAATCACCAAGAAGATGAAATGAACAAACAATGCACAATAAAGGTGCTCCAAAATCCCAATTGACAATTAATGAATCTCAAACACAAACTTGATCACAAGGGACCCAATTCTATCACTAAAGCGTACTACAATGTTCACTAAGGTCAACCAGAAGGACACCCAAGATTTAAACCAAAGCACGTTTTTCAATTACACAATTTAACAAAATGTAAAGTTTTTCAGAGGACTGTGCGGCCGCCCAAGTTGGGTTGTGCGGTCGCCCAAAGTGCCTCAAAACAAGAACAAAAGCTCTCAGAAAGATGCGCGGCCGCCCAGGAAGTTTTGTGCGGTCGCACAATGCTCTGGATTTCCAGAAATCGGGAAGAACAACATGGGTTCTTCCATTTTCAAACCCAAAACACAATCAACCCAAAATCCAACATTCCAACTCATATACTAAAGTGCCAAAACAACTTATAAGTCTAAAAAGACTCCTAAAACAACATTTAACAACCGAAATCGAGAATCAAACCCAACAATCAAGATTTCACCATTTTCAACCAAAAACTCAATAAATTCCAAATAAATTGCAAAACTCATCCAAACTTCAAATGTAATACATCAAACACTATCTAAACATGATATGAACAATTTAGCATTAAAATGGGGGAAAAGTAACTTACTTGCAATTTCTCAAAGATGACGGAATTTGAATATTTTTGATTCTACGCGATCCTAACGACGATCTAAACAATGTTCAAGTTTTAAGAAATGAGAGAATATGAGAGGAAGAAGGAGAAAATGAAGAGAGAAGAAAGAAGATGAAATGCTTACCAAGCTAGAGAGAGGAGGGAGTTGTCTGGGAGAGGAATGGAGAGAGTGAGGGAGAAGGTGAGGGAGGAGGGGGAAGTAGGGAAATTATTTCAAAATGTTGCACTTAGGGCCCCTCCCCTACACTACTCAAAAAAAACTTACACTCCCTACTAACAATTAAGACTCAACAACACTACACTAACCCAAATAACTCGAATACAAAGCTAGGCATAAATATTATAACACATAAATTGCACACATAAATATTTAAATAAATAATAATTTAAATAAATAATAAGCAAATAATTAAATAAAAATCATTTAATTACTAATAAAATAGAGCCTATATTTCGGGTCGTGACAATCATCATCTTCAAAGTTCGTGTTCAAGCTTTGTGATCGTGATCAAGTCTTCAAGTTTCTCCACCAAGACCGATGAAAAAAATTCATAGCCATCAAGGGTTAGTTATTCCTCTATTCATCTTGTTGTATTTGATTTAATCATATGAACGGATCCATGGCTTTGGGTTCCTTAAAATTTTAATTGCTATATTCCGCTGCGCATGTTACTTGGAAACCCAATAATGCCCGTGTCCCTGCCTCTGGCCAAACGAGTGTCATGCCCAAATGCCTTAGCCTCTGACCCCTTGGTGTCATGCCCAGATGCTTAGCCTCTGACCCCTTGGTGTCATGCCCAGATGCCTTAGCCTCTGACCCCTTGGTGTCATGCCCAGATGCCTTAGCCTCTGACCCCTTGGTGTCATGCCCAGATGCCTTAGCTCTGACCCTTGGTGTCATGCCCATATGCCTTAGCCTCTGACCCCTTGGTGTCATGCCCAAATGCCTTTGCCTCTGACCAAATGAGTGTCACGCCCGAACCTTCGCCTCTGACCAAGTAAGTGTCATGCCCGTGTCCCCGCCTCTGGCAAACGAGTGTCATGCCCAAATTCCTTAGCCTCTGACCCCTTGGTGTCATGCCCAGATGCCTTAGCCTCTGACCCCTTGGTGTCATGCCCAGATGCCTTAGCCTCTGACCCCTTGGTGTCATGCCCAAATGCCTTAGCCTCTGACCCCTTGGTGCATGCCCATATGCCTTAGCCTCTGACCTCTGACCCCTTGGTGTCATGTCCAAATGCCTTTGCCTCTGACCAAATGAGTGTCACGCCCGAACCTTCGCCTCTGACCAAGTAAGTGTCATGCCCGTGTCCCCGCCTCTGGCCAAATGAGTGTCATGCCCAGATGCCTTAGCCTCTGACCCCTTGGTGTCATGCCCAGATGCCTTAGCCTCTGACCCTTGGTGTCATGCCCAGATGCCTTAGCCTCTCACCCCTTGGTGTCATGCCCAGATGCCTTTGCATCTGACCAAATGTGTGTCATGCCCGAACCTTCGCCTCTGACTAAGTAAGTGTCATGCCCGTGTCCCCGCCTCTGGCCAAACGAGTGTCATGCCCAAATTCCTTAGCCTCTGACCCCTTTGTGTCATGCCCAGATGCCTTAGCCTCTGACCCCTTGGTGTCATGCCCAGATGCCTTAGCCTCTGACCCCTTGGTGTCATGCCCAGATGCCTTAGCCTCTGACCCTTGGTGTCATGCCCAGATGCCTTTGCCTCTGACCAAATGTGTGTCACGCCCGAACCTTCGCCTCTGACCAAGTAAGTGTCATGCCCGTGTCCCCGCCTCTAGCCAAACGAGTGTCATGCCCAAATTCCTTAGCCTCTGACCCCTTGGTGTCATGCCCAGATGCCTTAGCCTCTGACCCCTTGGTGTCATGCCCAGATGCCTTAGCCTCTGACCCCTTGGTGTCATGCCCAGATGCCTTAGCCTCTGACCCCTTGGTGTCATGCCCAAATGCGTTAGCCTCTGACCGAATGAGTGTCATGCCCGAACCTTCGCCTCTGACCGAATGAGTGTCACGCCCGAACCTTCACCTCTGACCAAATAAGTGTCATGCCTGAGTTCCCCACCCGACCTCGACGGTCATCTATAGGTTTGAGTAGCCTTAAATCTCACACCCCGAACTACGTTAGTCTTGATTCCCCGCGAACGGGATACGTAGGAATCCTATACCACTAGGTCCAGCCATGCAACCAAAATCGGTTAAAGCCGTCGTCCCGTCAGATTGGGATGCTTATTTTAATCGACAACCCCGCTCCTTCGAAGCGACGTTGCCGAGGGGCTCTGTAAGTACCCCAATCTGAAACCGACCTATCTTAGAGGTAGCCTTAGCACCGTTTCAGGGATAAGCTGATAGGCCAGGACCTCCCTAGGATAAACTATAAATTCCAGGACTACTCTGTATAAATTGGAAAAATCCGGAAGCTCGCCATGCTGAGCCGTACAGATGCTTTGGGGACTAGAGGGGCCTAGCCGTACGGCTGGTTTAGGCACCCTCAGTCCCTATAAATATAACCCCTTGCTGATCATTTCAGGGGGGGGAGAAATACACATTAGAGAGGTCACTCTGCTGGAATTACTGTCACGACCCGAAATCTAGGCTCTTATTTATTTATTTAAATTATTATTTATTTAAATATTATGTGTGCATTTTAGGGTTCATAATATTTATGCTTAAGCATTTTATTTGGGTCATTTGTGCTAGTGTAGTATTGTTGGGTCTTAATAATTAGTGGGGAGCTGTTTAATTTGGGTAGTGTAGGGGAGGGGCCCTAATTGTAACATTTCAAAATAATTTCCCCCTACTCCCTTCACCTCCCTCACCTTCTCCCTCACTCTCTCCATCCTCTCCCAGCCAACTCCCTCCCTCTCTCTAGCTTTGGGTAAGTTTCTCATTCTCTTCCTTCTCTTCTTCTTTTTCTTCATCTTCTTCTTGTTATCATTCATTTCTTAAAACTTGAAACATGTTTAGATCGTCGATAGGATCGCGTAGAACCAAAAAGAATTGAATTCCGTCAACCTTGAGAAAATTCATGTAAGTTGCTTTTCCCCCATTTGGATGCTAAAATGTTCATATCATGTTTATATGATGTTTATATAATGCTTTTATTGTTATATTTGAAGTTTGGATGAGATTGCAATTTGTTTGGAATTTATTGGGAATTTATTTTGGGTTTTAATAAAAAATGGTGAAATCTTGAATGTTGGGTTTGATTCTTGATTTTGGTTGTTAAATGTTGTTGTATGAGTCTTTTTAGACTTATTAGTTGTGTTGGTACATTAGTAAACTAGTTGGAATGTTGGATTTTGGTGGAAATGTGTTTTGAGTTAAAAAATGGAAGAACCCAGTTGTTCTTCCCGATTTCCAGCAGTTCAGAAGGTTGGGCGGCCGCACAAAAATGTCTGGGCGACCGCACATCTATCTGAAAGCTTTTGTTCTTGTTTGAGGGCCTTTTTGGGAGACCGCACAGTCCATATTGGGCGGCCGCACAGACCTCTGAAAGTTTATATTTTGTTAATTTGTGTGATTGAAGAATGCGTTTTGATCCAAACCTTGGGTGTCCCTCTAGTTGACCGTAGTGAACATTATAGTACACTCTAGTGATAGAATTGGGACCTTTGTGATGAAGTTTGTGTTTGAAATTAATTAAGTGTTAATTGAGATCATTGGGACACTTTAATTGTGCGTTGTTGGTATATTTCACTTTCTTGGTGACTTCTTGGTATGGTTTACCTTTGTGGTGATTTAATTGGATTGGTTCCCTACTTTGGAACCTTAAGTTGTTTATTCATGCTAAATTATTATTACTTAGCATTTATTTGGAAGCCCAGCTGGCATATTTGTTGCATCGGGCGATGGGAAAGATTATAATGGCAAAGCCAAGTCCATTATAATGTTGACCATTGTTTTGCCCCCTTCTATACCCCTTTTCCAGATTGGCCTTGGAAAAGTCAAGTTAGCGTTCCTCTGTGAATGTATCTAGCTACCGGGCATGACTTTGTGTCATGGTCCTTGTCCTTTGTGACACTTTTATAGTTATTGGTTCCGGTATCGGGGTTTTCTCTTCGGCTTTCATGCTATTACGAAGATGATGAATTGTTGATTATTGAAGCTGCGCAGCGATCCTTTATTTGGATGTTCCGGTTCGGAAAACCTTGGCTATATCCTTTGTTATGTGTTTATTTCTGCTACTATCTGATACATGATAAATGCTATGTGCTATGTGATATTTATTATTGCTTATAGTATATTGCATCATAGCATGTCATGTAGTTGCATTAGTGACTTATTGAGATTTATCTCACCCCCTTTTCTTTTATCTTTGTTTTTCCTTAACCCCCCCCCAGGTGCTAAGGATTAGTCTCGCTGATCACGAGAAAGAGGACGTCGAGTGTGGATCCATTCTTTTGGGGAAGGTTGTTATAGGTTGGTTTACATTATGTAAATGTGTAACCATTTTGGGATAGTTGTACCAAACATTGACGTCATTAAGAATTGTATATTTGTATTTTGTTGGGCATAAACTTGTGGAAGTTTATGATAGTTGTAATTGGTCTTTATCAAACTTGGTTTTGTAAAACTTTGGATCATCACCTTTTGGTATCAAACGAAATTTTTAACTTCGGTATTTCACAGATTTGGTTTTAGAGTCGACGTCCAGATCGCGGTCTCGGGCCCGCGGGGTTCGGGGTCGCGACAATTACCACAGAGTAAGAGTGAGAGTGATCACAAACCAAAAAAGGAGAGAAGAAAAGGAAGATTGGCCTTAACCATCATAGGTAAAGCCACCTCCCCCCCTCCTTTCTCTTCATCTTACTCCTATTTTCTTTCTTATATCTTGGTTATACATGTATTTATTCTTCATTCATGCAAAGACTTGTCCATTTCAAGCACCTTTTGTTTCTTGCAAGACTTGTCCATTATCAAGCACTATATATCTATCTATTACATTACTATCTTGTCCAAGCTATGAGAAGTTCCAAGGTGCCCTCCATACTTTGTATGGAAGAGGTTCTAAACCTAGACACTTATAGACTTGTTGATTGTCATTTACATTCCTTATTCATTTAAATGTTATGCTTGTTTGGCCATGATAATCATGAGGGTGATGAAACTTTAGTGTTCATCACTTTCCTCTTTGGTTTAGCCTCAAAATCCCACTTTTGGGTCATAAAGATTCAATCTTTATGTGTTATTTTGACTCTTGGAAGGATTTTAAGTCATAAAATGTCATCTTGGTGATAAAGTTCCAATCTTTATTCACCAAATGACAACTTTGGTCCAAAGGGGACATTCATCAACTTTCTTGATTTTCTCCTATGATTGCTCATGATCACACCCAAATACTTGTTTTGGGGAACCAAGTGATGATCATTTAGCATAGGAATGATGTTATAAAACTTGTAAAATGATTTCTTGCAAACTGGGATCAAAAACAGTTTGTCCAGCTTCAGACAGAATGCCCTGTTTCTGTTCTGAACTGGACTGTTCTTGAGCAAACTGTAAAACCCCAGAATTGCCTCCTCCAGCCGTACGGCTACTTTAGGTAGGAGGGAAAAATTGCCTATTTTGCCCTCTGACCTTTATCTTATCACTCAAGGCCCCTTTTTCAGCCGAGTTTCTCAAATAAAATCAACAACAGAATTTTTTCCGTTAAATACACACACACATATCCACATTTTAACTACCTTAGGGACACTCGGCTTTGTCCGAGGCAACTTGAGAGGACGTAAAAACTCCTCCCAAGTTGTAACCTGACCTCCGAACCTTTGAACTCAAACCTTTGTCATTTTGTTGGGTTTAGAATTAACAAAATTTGGCGACTCCGTTAAATTTGACCGGTTCCCGTGTTTGGCATTTTGTCCTCGTGCGAACTTTTGCTCGTTTCGCCCCGAGGACGGGATCCTTACAGTAACCCACACAAAACTACCCGTGTAATCCCAAGTGTCTATCATGGGTTGGCACGTGACTTAAATTTTTTAAAGAAGGTTCTTTCATATAGCAACGCGCATAACAAAGGTATAATTAATCAAATTAATTAATGAATGGATACTATGTGAATATGATTATGAATTTTAGATTTTCATAGAGTCGCATGGTACCTTTCTAGAGAAAGAGTTTCTCTCCAAAAGAACTAGTGTGAGTAAAATTAATCTCGAAGAGGTTCATAGAATCAATTCATGAACAATACGTATTCTACAATGCATCTCCAAGTCTGAAAACACGAATTCAGAAATCTGCACTACACGCGAACTGCACGAAAAAATCTGCACGAATTCGTGCATTGCATATGCATTGCACGCGAACTGCACGAAAATTCTGCACAAAATTCTGGACTGCACGTGTGCTGCACGTAATCTGCATGAAAATTATGCACGAAACCGTGCATTGCACACGAACCGCACGATCGCAATTTATCAAATCTTGGTCCTTTAAGAATTCAACTATTCATGGTAATCAAATTATCATGAATATCAAACCCTAAGAACAAACAATTTGTTCTTCAAGATCAAGAATCATCAATTCAATAATCCAATTAAAGAGATTGATGATCCGATAAATAGATTAATCATATTAATCATGCAACTTGAAACCTTGTTCATAATCATACTATATCATATATAAATGTTTCACCAAACAATTCACATAAATCCCTTATTCCAAATTCATATCATGCTAAATCATATAATCAAATCATATATTTGACATGATAATATTAAAATAACCATACATGAACGGGGCTCTGATACCACTGTTGGGTTTTGAGGGTTCTGCGCAGCGGAAGACAGCAAAAGAAATCGACAAACCCATGAGCCCATGGATCCATTCAGGATGATTAAATAAATAAGGAGATGAATTTAGAATACTAACCATGTTGTGCGTTTTAAATTTTTCGGATCTTCAAATCTTCAAGCTTTATGATTTGATCTCCTCGTTCTTCGCGTTCTTTGAATCACCATTGCAGGAACACGAACTTGAGATGCTAAAGCAAGCACCCTCTTTATTTATCCACACGGGAACGAATATCTAGAACCATTCTAGATCTGGATTGCTAGACCCATTAGAAAACACACTTTTCTAATCTTCAAAGGTTATATGAATTTATTGGTGTTCTTGAGCTTTTGATTCACAATCTAAACTCAAGAATGTGTTTCTCAAACACATGGAGGCTACCAATAATGATACAATATCAATTAGGTTACTCCCATTCAATACCATATGGACAAGGGCAAAGAGAGGGGTTTTTATGCTTATTAAACCTAAACCCTTTAGGAGAAATAGGCAAAAAACCCGTCAAAAACGAATCAGGAAAAACCAGGCCCGAACACAGGAGGTCCGACCCAGTCAATGCTTGGGTCCGGCCGGACCCTCCATGCTGGAATCAATTCCTATTTTTCCTTGATTCCAATTTTACGCTCTTTTACGCAATTACAATTTTAGCCCTTTTGTAAATTTGTTCTTTTGTGTGTGACCCCATAGGATTATATTAAGTTGGAAATGAGTCAAACCAAGGTCAAACCCATAAGTCATGAGTGGACTCTAGCAAGCCATCATGACTACCCAATTAATATAACTTAACGAAGTTCGTTTATCCTCATAGAACATATCACAATCCTTTTGTCACGCGATATCATATTGAGCATAAGCCACGGTCTAAGTCAACTGAAGTACCCAATGTTTTCTCAATTCCGAGTAGATTGATTATGAGCAAATGACAATGAACACATCAATTCATTTGGGCATGGCCATGCACTATCATCAATCTCACTCTCGAGTGGCCAAGCTTGATATCTCTCTTTGAGACAAAGAGGGACAACATTCCATCTTGACTTTTCATTCCTCCCTACAAAAATCCGATTGTGCCAATCATAGCCTTTATAACTACCTGGTTAAGGGTAGCGTTTGAATACGTCAAACACAATGTTCATTATGTGGAAGACGATGATAATCTCAAGTCTAAGGATTGCAATGATATAACTAAATGAGATTTAATTATGACATTTGACCATGACATAAATCTCATAGTGGGTCATGTCCAGTACTTGTTCACCAACAAGTACCCATAAGTTTAATTTGTATCACATACACATGTTCATCATATGATCATCGATTAAACTTATACTAGTTCTTCATAAGTACTAGGAACGGGGATTATTGTAATAAACATGTAAAACATATAATAATCCAAGGTTGTTATCTCTATAACAAATGAGAACATGATGTAACACGAGGCCTTTCTCAAGGGCCTAGGGCATAATCTCCAACAGGTTACCCTAAGGAAACTAAGGGTTATTACTTTTACAACCGCATGGAAAATAAAGTGTTTGTTGCCCGTCATGGTACCTTTCTAGAGAAAGAGTTTCTCTCCAAAAGAACTAGTGTGAGTAAAATTAATCTCGAAGAGGTTCGAGAACCTGAAAATAACAATGAACCGATAGTTGGATCTGAACAAGTTTTACAAGGAGTTGAGGAACCCGTTCAGAATACACAAGTTCCTCGCAGAACTGGTAGGGTGCGATCCGAACCTGAGAGATATGGATTTCTCATGACGGATAGCAATGAAGTAGAAGTCATTGATAATGATGAACCTACTTCCTATCAAGAAGCGATGTTCGCTCCTGATTTAGATAAATGGATTGAATCCATGGAATCTGAAATTAAGTCCATGTATGATAATCAAGTTTGGAACTTGATAGATGCACCCGAAGGTGTAAAAACCATAGGATGCAAATGGGTTTTCAAAAAGAAAACTGACATGGATGGAAAGGTGCATACTTTATAAAGCTAGACTTGTAGCGAAAGGTTATAGGCAGATTCATGGTATTGACTATGATGAAACCTTTTCACCCGTAGAAATGATCAAGTCTATAAGAATTTTAATTGCCATAGCCGCATATTATGACTATGAGATATGGCAAATGGATGTCAAAACAGCGTTCCTTTACAGGAACATAGTTGAGGATGTGTATATGACACAACTTGAAGGTTTTGTAAATCCAAAAAATTCCAACAAAGTATGCAAGTTGCAAAGATCCATCTATGGATAGAAGCAAGCCTCTAGGAGTTGGAATCTTCGATTTGATGAATCGGTCAAAGAGTTTGGTTTCATCAAGAACGAAGATGAACCTTGTGTATACAAGAAAATTAGTGGGATTGTAGTATTATTTCTAGTGTTATATGTTGATGACACATTACTCATTGGAAATGACATTCCTGCACTTCAGTCTATAAAGACATGGTTAGGAAAGTGTTTCTCAATGAAAGATATGGGAGAATCCGCCTACATCCTTGGCATAAAGATCTATCGTGATAGATCTAAGAAGTTGATTGGTTTGAGTCAAAGTACATATATTGACAAAGTTCTTAAGAGATTCCGCATGGAAAACTCTAAAAGAGGAAATTTTCCAGTTGTACATGGCATAACTCTTAGCAAGAATCAGTGTCCTAAGACAACTGATGAGCGTGAGACAATGAATGGAATCCCATATGCTTCTGCAATTGGATCCACCATGTATGCCATGATATGTACTAGACCCGATGTCTCTTATGCTTTGAGCATGACGAGTATATACCACCAATCAGATCCTAGTGAGAGTCACTGGATTGCTGTCAAGACGATTCTTAAGTACTTGCGAAGGACTAAAGACTCGTTCTTGATATATGGAGGTATGGAAGATGATCTCGTTGTAAATGGTTACACGGATGCAAGCTTCTAAACCGACAAGGATGATTCAAGATCGCAATCTGGATTTGTGTTTATGTTTAATGGTGGTGTTGTAAGCTGGAAGAGTTCTAAGCAGAGTTCTACAACTGAAGATGAGTATATAGCTGTATCCGATGCTGCTAAAGAGGCTGTTTGGATTAAGAAGTTCATTGGTGAACTAGAGGTGGTTCCTAGCATTGCTAATCCAATAAACCTTTATTGTGATAATAATGGCGCTATTTCTCAAGCAAAGGAACCTAGATCGCATCAGAAATCCAAACACATACTTAGGAGTTTTCATATCATTCGAGAAATCGTTGATAGAGGAGACGTTAATATATGCAGTGTACCAACTGAAGATAATATTGCTGACCCATTGATAAAGGGTCTTCCGCAAGCAAAGCATGATGGTCATGTTAGGTCTATGGGTATTCGATACATTAATTAGGCCTAGTGCAAGTGGGAGATTGTTGGTGTGTATGCTCTAGGCACTTTATTTGAACGATTAATGTTATCATTCGCTTTATACTTTAATAAAGATATTGAATATTTGATTATTATATCTTTTGCATGTTTATTATAATAATCTCCATCCCTAGTAATTATTATTAATTACTAGTATAAGTTTAATAGATAGTCATATGATGATTATTGTTAGTACCCGATCTGAAAATGAGTTTATTAGGGCTTTCCAAAATATACAAGGACTTTGTAGGAATTAGAAACCTTGCAAAGACTTGTCCCGGATTCCCAAAATATGTCTCATTATTCTAGAACACCCTAAATATGGTCAAAATATGGTTTCCTTAAACCATGCAGAAACCCTAGCTTAAGAATCACGTCAGGCCGCAACCTTGGCCACGCGGCCAACATTGCTGCGCCTCCGACCTTGGCCACGCGGCCAACATTGTCACCGTCTTCAATCATGGCCAGGCGGCCAACCTCGTCCCGGATGATCCTGACCGTCAGATCTTCCCCTCAGTTTACTATATAAACCAATCTCAGCCTATTGGTTTGGGACCCCGATTTTGAGAGCTTTAAGTCCGAATTTTAGAGTTCTTAAACACAATTTTCTCCCTAATTAAACATTCAAACACTCAAGGAGATCAAGGTTTATTTCTTGCCAACATAGGTAAGTTTTCTAACTTTTTCTTCATGTTCTTGCATCATTTTTAATGTAGATCTTTTATATTCGTGTTCTTTCATGTTTATTCATAGTTTCTTCATATGTTTTGCATGTTAATTCATATGTTCATAATATATTCTTCGCATGTTCTTCGTGTTCATAGATTAAAACCTCATTTATGCTATATTTAGGGTTGCGATCTTCATAATTACATGTTATTTCATAGCCGATGATGATTTAGGGTTCATCAACTCGAGGATGATCTAGGAACTACTTCTAAACCCTAATCTTTAGGTAATTCCCCCCTCATTATGCATGATCCCTATTCTTCTGCATGTTCTAAATTCTTTGCGAACTACGCTGACCTGAGCTTCTCACATTGAGAGGAACGTAGGCAATCTTCGGATCCGGTCTCAATCACTAACACACTACATACACCGCATCATGATAGAAAGACCGATCAATTCGGGCAATAGGAGTGATAACGTGAATATTCTTCTCTTGTTGTAATTTGACCCCCGAACCCATTAAACATGCTTTTTCTCAAAGTTTTGGATATAATTAAAATGGCGTGGCGACTCTCATATTTTAATGTTACTATGAATATTCTCAAATTCAAACACACGTATTCACAGTGGCGACTCTGCTGGGGACTGCTTTGAAACTTTTTCAAACTTAGTGGGTCTAACTTTCGTTTACATCATGATGTTTGCCATGTTTCCACATGCATCTCACACTTTGCCATGTTTACACATGCACCTCACACTTTGCCATGTTTGCACATGCACCTCACACTTTGCCATGTTTACACATGCACCTCACACTTTGCCATGTTTGCACATGCACCTTGTATTTTTGCCATGTTAATATGTGTACCTTGTATTTTTTCAATACATGTATTTTTTGTACTTTCCCTATAGTACTAAGGTCAAACGAGACTTTGCTATGCTCCCTTGTACATTCTTATCCTCTCCCTGTTCTCTCTCTCTTGCATTGCATTGCATCATTCAAGCATTCAAAAACTTCTCTCTTTTCTTCCTAAAAAGAATTAGTTTCTTACCACACACTACCACTAGTCCGTGTCAGCACTGCAACAGGTCCCCATTACCCGGAGTATTCGAGGAATTTGTGCGCTACTGTCGCACTCTTTTCAAGTCACTCGTCTACTCCACTCACCGTGTACGTTCCACGAGCGGTGGGCACCTTTATCCTACCCGTGTCAACCCACACATAGAGATTAGGAAACTCCTTGGACCAACCATTTAGGATGTAAATAAATGCAAAACTTTTCGTTAAATAAAATGTGCATTGCATCTAGGCGACCTCTAAGGTCCATCGCTCACCCCTTGGGCCATCTATAAAAATTCCTCATCTTGGCCTATCTAGGTTACCTACCCATCATTGCGATCCATTTGGGTCTACCCTTCATCTCGACCCGCTTTGGTCAAAATCCCACCATCCTTTGGCCTCTTAGGACAACTTTATCTACCTTTGACCTCCTAGGTCAACCTTTGACCGCCTAGGTCAACCTTCCCAACCTTTGACCTCCTAGGTCAACCCTATCTACCTTTGACCTCCTAGGTTAACCTTTAACCCCCTAGGTCAACCTTACCACCCTTTGACCTCTTAGGCCAACCTTTGACCCCCTAGGTCAACCTTTGACCTCCTAGGTCAACCTTCTCCGCTCTTGACCTCCTAGGTCAACCTTTGACCCCCTAGGTCAACCTTATCACCTTCGACCCCTTAGGTCAACCCTTGACCTCCTAGGTCAACCTTATCACCTCTGACCCCCTAGGTCAAACTTTATCATCTTTGACCTCTTAGGTCTACCCTTTGGCCTCTTAGGACAACTTTATCTACCTTTGACCTCCTAGGTCAACCTTTGACCGCCTAGGTCAAGCTTCCCAACCTTTGACCCCATAGGTCAACCTTATCCGCCTTTGACCTCTTAGGTCAACTTTATCCGCCTTTGACCTCTTAGGTCTACCCTTGACCCCCTTGGTCAACCCTATCGCCTTCGATCTCCTAGGTCAACCTTTGACCCCATAGGTCAACCTCATCCGCCTTTGACCTCTTAGGTCTACCCTTGACCCCCTAGGTCAAACCCATCCGCCTTTGACCTCTTAGGTCTACCCTTGACCCCCTAGGTCAACCTTATTGCCTTTAACCCCCTAGGTCAAACTTATCCGCCTTTGACCTCTTAGGTCAACCTTCGACTCCCTAAGTCAACCCAATTGCCTTCGAACTCTTAGGTCAAACCTTGGACCCCTAGGACGGCCTTATCCGTTTTTGACCTCAATCTTTGGTTCCATAGGTGAACCCAATTACCTTTGACCTTAACTCGCTTAGGTCAAACGATCATATTGACCCACCTAGGTCATTATTTGACCCCCCGTTGTCCATACCAACCTAGGTCAACCCGTTTCGACCCGTTTAGGTCCACACACCATCCTAGACCCATCTAGGTCAACTTGGCCTGCTTAGGTCGACTTACCTATCTTGGATTCATCTAGGTCAATCTCCAACCTCCCTTGGTCAACCAACCTGAATAGGTCAACCTTTGACCCACCTAGGTCAAACCATGTTTGTCCCGCTTAGATCATCCCATAGGAAACCCGCTACAACCCGCTATCTTGATTCATTCACCATATAGGTCAATCCAACCCTTCTCATTTAGGTCGACCTATCCTTTACCCATCTAGGTCAACCCACCATTATCATCGCATTCTAGCTTGAACCACTTCTTGTCTCAAACCTTAGGTCAAACCTTAGGTCAAACCATACCCGACTCAATCAAAACCAACTCCTATAGGTCTTCCTCACCCATGCTTGACCAAGGACCGAGTCATCTCCCTCTTTTTTGACCCCTGTGGTCATCTCTCACCTCTTTTTAAAAGTCTAACTTGACTCGAACTACGGCGACCTGAGCCTCTTATTGTGTGGGACCTCTCTCTCATGGTAAGGGGAACGTAGGCAACTTCGGCCCGATCAAACTTTCAATTTTTACCAAAATGCATTTCAAAAATGTGGAGACCGACTCTTTTCCAAATGTGATTTTATAACGATGCCTTGTCATTAATTATGAGCCTAACCTCATTGAAGATGATTAATGTGCCAATATTGTCGCTGCCATAGGTCGCCTGCATGTCGTCAAAGTACTTCGAGATGGCCCTCGCCTGCGTGGCCGAACGACTCAACGCCCAAGAGAAGAGGCACATGGAAGATTTGAAGATGATCATTGACATGAGAAATAGACGTCATGCCAAAGAATTGCACTTGGCGTTAGAAGCCCAAGAGAAGCGCCATAGGACGGAGTTGGCCAAAACACTTGAGGAACAAGAGACTCGTCATTCAAAGGAGAGACAAAGCATCTCCGAGAAGCTCAAAGGACTAGCCACGATAATCCAAGGTGGAATTTGGGATCAACGACAAGAGATCTCCGATCATGCTAGCAGAAATCTCTCATCAATTCACTTTAGATCACCTCAACGCACCAAAGACGATGTAGCCGTAATTGAGGAGGACTCCCACAGTGTCAACAAAGGAAGCAATGCAAAGAGGCGACGTCCTGACAACTCAAGCCAATGCCGCCACGCGCCTAAGGAATGTGGTTGGATATCAGAATGAGAAAATTGGGGCTACCTCCTTTAAAAAAAAAATAAAAAAAAATGGATCATTCAGTCTTCATAGGTTCTAGAGTGTCCTTAGTCAAAAGTCCACCTTGGACGATTTTTGTTTCTTTAATAAAAGTCCACCCCGGACTAGTCAGTTTAAATCTTTTAGTTCCAATAAAAGAGTCTTTATTTCTTTTCTCTCTAGACTTGAGACATAATCTTGCATAAATCAATTCCATGAAAATTGTCTTATTCACCATTTTAACTTGATTGCTATATCTTTATATGATGAATTAATCTTAATCTTAATCATTAATGACGACTCATTAAAAGGTAAATGGACCCACAAACCATTCACATAACTAAGTAAACAATTAATCTCAAGATAACAAATGCTTTGATCAATTGAGATGAACAAATCACTTTCTCTTCTCTCTACATTCTACCCCCATACACTCTCTCTATACACTCACCCTATGTACACCCTTCATGTACACTCTCTTTATGCACTTTTTTCCATATACTACCCTCATACGCCTCTCATCCCACCATTAGACACCTTTTCCATACGGTCATCACAAAGAAATGGACTGCGATTGCTTATCATCAAATAGAATCCATGCTGCCACAATCCAAGGGGTTGTTTGTTCCCTTCATGAGTACTACATGCCGATACACCGGGGCTGTCCGTATTCCATCGCAAATATAAAAGAAATGCACGAAGTTGTTCATGCCATTAATAGGTGCACGTGACAATCCGATGGAGCTCTGCCGGTAAGAATCAAGGGGCTACGGATCCCCCTCGCCAGCAAAAGGCCGCTTGAACTTTAAGGAGGTTACCTTGCAATCAAGAGAGGCGAAAGCAAACTAGGGGCTCGTCTTGCCCAATGTTTCAGGTACAAATATATATATATATATATATATATATATATATATATATAAAGGCTCGCTAGGTTGAAACCCAAAAGGGCGACCTAGGCAAAAATTAGAGCATTGCACAAAAAAGAAGCCCGCTAGGTTGAAAACCCGAAAGGGCGGCCTAGGCAAAAAAAGGGTGTGCACAAAAAAGATAAAATAAAAAATAAAAGAAAAATAGAAGGGGCTATCACCATGGAAAAGTAAAAGTCCCATTTTCTTTTTACTTCAAATGTTCTATTTTTCTTTCTTTCCCCACAAAGAAGATTAACGCGGCAGCAACAGCCCATGACAACTACAATGGAGCAATCCACCGCAATGAGCTACAATGAAGCAATCCAAAGCAACAAGCTACAACAGAAAGCCCCTTAAAATTTTATTTTGACTGATATTCGTTACCTTTGGGTACGGAAAGCCCCTTAAAATTTCCATTCTTCACCAAATATTTGCTTAGGATTCGTATGATTGTAGAGACTTCGGTGCCTCTATGTCATACGCATCCTAGATCAATCGTGATTGGCAGAGACCCGGGCGTTTCTAATTAGGAGAGATCCAGCATCTATTATTTTAACGCGATCGGCAGAAACCCGGGCGTTTCTGATTGCGTTTAAAATTTACAAATATTTGCTTAGGATTCGTATGATTGCAGAGACTTCGGCGCCTCTATGTCATACGTATCCTAGATCGATCGTGATTTCCAGAGACCCGGGCGTTTCTAATTACGAGAGATCTAACATCTATTATTTTAACGCGATCGGCAGAAACCCGGGCGTTTCTGATTGCGTTTAAAATTTCCAAATATTTGCTTAGGATTCGTATGATTGCAGAGACTTCGGTGCCTCTATGTCATACGCATCCTAGATCGATCGTGATTGGCAGAGACCCGGGCGTTTCTAATTACGAAAGATCCAACATCTATTATTTTAACGCGATCGGCAGAAACCCGGGCGTTTCTGATTGCGTTTAAAATTTCCAAATATTTACTTAGGATTCGTATGATTGCAGAGACTTCGGCGCCTCTATGTCATATGCATCCTAGATCAATCGTGATTGGCAGAGACCCGGACGTTTCTAATTACGAGAGATCCAGCATCTATTATTTTAACGCGATCGGCAGAAACCCGGGCGTTTCTGATTGCGTTTAAAATTTCCAAACATTTGCTTAGGATTCGTATGATTACAGAGACTTCGGTGCCTCTATGTCATACGCACCTTAGATCGATCATGATTGGCAGAAACCCTAGCGTTTCTAATTGCGAGAGATCCAGCATCTATTACTTTAGCGCGATCGGCAGGAACCCGGGCGATCCTGATTGCGTTTACCATTCCATCTTGGGATTATTTAGACGACGTAGTCTTTATTTTCATTGCTTACGAATGTTCGTTCTTCATACAAGATAGTATCCGTAGGTTTGTTATCCGCAGCAGAAGTTCGATGTCTCGTCTTTCCCCAATAGCTCTGAACTACGACCGGCTTGATTCCTCCAAGGATACGTAGGAAGCCTGAAAAGGTTCAGCCACCCGACCGACATGGTCATCTCTCATCCCCTGCAGTTACATTTTCCCCGGCAGATGCATTTTCCCACAAAACAGACTTCTCCCCAGCAGAAGATGTTGCTCCCCACCAGTGGACAATCATTCCCAATTTCCCATCAGATCTGAACTACATTTGGCTTGATTCCCCTGTGGATACGTAGGTCTCCTCCAAGGTTCAGCAGTTCCATCGATCCTTTCATCTGTTTTGAAACTCATGTTCCAGAACGGATCCTTCTTTTATCGTCGACCCTCCATTGCCTTGCAAGAAGCGTCGCCGAGGGGCTACTGTTAGTACCCGATCTGAAAATGAGTTTATTAGGGATTTCCCAAATATACAAGGACTTTGTAGGAATTAGAAACCTTGCAAAGACTTGTCCCGGATTCCCAAAATATGTCTCATTATTCTAGAACACCCTAAATATGGTCAAAATATGGTTTCCTTAAACCATGCAGAAACCCTAGCTTAGGAATCACGTCAGCCCGCAACCTTGGCCACGCGGCCAACATTGCTGCGCCTTCGACCTTGGCCACGCGGCCAACATTGTCACCGTCTTCAATCATGGCCAGGCGGCCAACCTCGTCCCGGATGATCCTGACCGTCAGATCTTCCCCTCAGTTTACTATATAAACCAATCTCAGCCTATTGGTTTGGGACCCCGATTTTGAGAGCTTTAAGTCCGAATTTTAGAGTTCTTAAACAAAATTTTCTCCCTAATTAAGCATTCAAACACTCAAGGAGATCAAGGTTTATTTCTTGCCAACATAGGTAAGTTTTCTAACTTTTTCTTCATGTTCTTGCATCATTTTTAATGTAGATCTTTTATATTCATGTTCTTTCATGTTTATTCATAGTTTCTTCATATGTTTTGCATGTTAATTCATATGTTCATAATATGTTCTTCGCATGTTCTTCGTGTTCATAGATTAAAACCTCATTTATGCTATATTTAAGGTTGCGATCTTCATAATTACATGTTATTTCATAGCCGATGATGATTTAGGGTTCATCAACCCGAGGATGATCTAGGAACTACTTCTAAACCCTAATCTTTAGGTAATTCCCCCCTCATTATGCATAATCCCTATTCTTCTGCCTATTCTAAATTCTCTGCGAACTACGCTGACCTGAGCTTCTCACATTGAGAGGAACGTAGGCAATCTTCGGATCCGGTCTCAATCACTAACACACTACATACACTGCATCATGATAGAAAGACCGATCAATTCGGGCAATAGGAGTGATAACGTGAATATTCTTCTCTTGTTGTAATTTGACCCCCGAACCCATTAAACTTGATTTTTCTCAAAGTTTTGGCTATAATTAAAACGGCGTGGCGACTCTCATATTTTAATGTTACTATGAATATTCTCAAATTCAAACACACGTATTCACAATTATGTGTATGCGATAAAATTAGACTTATGGGTATTTGTTGGAGAATAAATACTGGACTGACCCCTATGAGATTTATGCCATGGTCAAATGTCATAATTAAATCTCATATAGTTATATCACTTGAATCTTTAGACCTTAGGTTATTACAGTCTTCCACATGATGAACATTACGTTTGACATATTCAAACGTTACCTTTAACCGAGTAGCTATAAAGAATATGATTGGCATAATCGGAATCATGTAGGGAAAGGTAATAAGCCAAGAAGGGATTTGTTCCTCATCAAAAGAGATGTCAAGCTTTGGCCACTCGATAAATGGTATTGCTGAAATGCATGGCCATACTCAAATGAATTGATTGGATCAATGTCATTTGTATTATCAACACATTCGGGATTGAGAAAGCAATGAACAAAGTAAGTTGACCATTGACCATGGCTTACGTTCAATAGACATCATGTAATAAATAGATTGTGTTATGTTCTATTTAGGAAACTTTGGGATTTCAAAGTTATCCTAATTGGGTAGTCATAGTGGCTTGCTAGAGTCCGCTTATGACTTATGGGTTCTGAATTGTTCGGACTCGTTGCCAACTTAGTATAATCCTATTGGGTCACACACACATATTGGGGATAATTAAAAGGAGCGAAAAAAGAGGTGGTACGGACTAGGAGCCGTACGAATCCTAGAGATCCATATGGATGTCTTGGAGCCGTACGGCTAGGGTCCCGCACTGCAGTTTATTTTAGGATTTTTGTTGTTGGACAAAGACTCCTAAACCCTAAAGGATCTTGGAGAGCTCTAGTATATAATATGTACAACCGGTATTCAGTCCCATAATATTGATTTGTGAAATCATAAACTCTTTCTTGGAGAGAGAGAATACACATATTATAGTAGGGTTATTAGGTTTGATTATTCTCAATCATCAAACCATAATAATCAAAGGGATCAATTGAAGAATCGTTCTTTATCAAGTTTTTCAATCTGAAGGACCTAGCAATGAAGTCAAGAAGAGTTCTTGAATTCACTCGACGTGTGGATCACCGGTAGAGGGTGCTCTTCTTAGCATCTAAATCCAAGGTTTCATATTTTGATCTACAAGGGTTAGTTTCTTTCATCTTACATATTATGAATTATTGATCATGGTGGATATAGGCTTTTGGGTTTCTTCATGTAATGTCTTCCGCTGCGCATGATTGCACGAAAACTAATAGCCTCCTACTGCTTATGCGTAATGCACGCGCTTCCTGTGCCACATACCAGAGGCGCACGCTTCTGGGCGGTTTTCCATAACATGAATAGAGCCCAGAACTGGACAAAATAATGGGGTGTGGGCACATTTGCCTACATCAGGCTGTTTTGGACCCCCTGTGTGCTATGTGATGTTCCTTTGTAAATACAAAAAAAAAGGTTTTGTCACTTTGTTGGACCTCACACTACGTTCACAAAGTTCTTATCAATTGCTCACTATTGAGTCACACATGTTCATAACCCCAAATCCGTCGAGGCCCATCCTAGAGAGTTTCAAGCTCCACCCGACCTTGACTTTCTCAAAGCGGTAAACTTCAGCCCGTGGCGTAGTCCATGACTACATGCCGGGGGTGGCCTTTAAACCTCTCTTTAGTCAAGCACAAGCCAACACATTCTAGTTAGGGTCTAACACTCCGTGACTAAGTTAGTTTTCAATGTGTCGAGATTTCCCTAAACTAACATCCTCAAAACATACATGAAACAAGTGGTTATTATGGACAAAATAAAACTCCGTTCCCACATGTATGCTTTGCGATGTTAATTTAGTTTAATACCATCACATTTAGGTCTCACAAGCGTGGTGGAATCCGGTGACTATGTGGGACCGCGATATGGTCTATATACTAGTGTGACGATTCCACTATTTCTCTAGAAACCCCAAAAAGGACTACGTCCTTCTGACTTAATAATAAAAAAAGTCTTTTTTCTTTACGTGGTCCATATCGTGTGCCCATTGTGTGTTCAAGCCTCTCTAAGGACCAAAAGTGCTACTCAAGACTGACAAGGGCCTCTTCTCAATTTAGGTCCAATTGCTAATCTCCGCATCTACTGCGACTCAATGGGAAGGCTAAACCGCGTAGAAATCACTCCAACAGCATCAATAGCCGGCCCTTCTGCAAATGACTCCAACACCAACAATGCTTTATCACTCGAGCAACTCACTACCTTGGTACAATCTCTCCAAGTACAAGTCTCCACTCTCAACAAGGAGGCTCAAACAAAAGATGACTTATGGCAAGCTCACCTAGACAGTGAAAAGGAAGCTCACGAGGATGAAATGGACCTAATGAAGGCTAAACTCACCAAGCTCTCCAAAGGCAATAATAAGGCCGACACCGAGGAGTCCAAATGGGTTGAGGGTCTGTTTGAAAGCCCGTATGTCAACTGTTGGGTTTTAGCGGATCATGCGCAGCGGAAGACTTTACATGAACGAAACCCAAAGCCAGGATCCGCTATGATCAAATAATTTATAGTAAAGACGAAAAGAATTCTAACCTCGTTTGCTCGGAATTTATTAGTGTTCTTAAGCTTTTGATTCACAATCTAAACTCAAGAATGTGTTTCTCAAACACATGGAGGATACCAATAATGATACAATATCAATTAGGTTACTCCCATTCAATACCATATGGACTAAGGCAAAAAGAGGGGTTTTATACTTATTTAACATAAACCCTTTAGGAGATATATGCCAAAAATCCGTCAAAAACGAACCAGGAAAAAACTATCCCGAAACCTCATAGGTCCGACCGGGCCCTCCCTTGGTCCGACCGTGTCTTAAGGGAGGTCCAGCCGGATCAGCCCAAAACCCAGAATCTTTGTTTTTCCTTAAGTCCGATTTTTACGCTCTTTTACGCAATTCCAATTTTAGCCTTTTCTTGATTCGTTCTTTTGTGTGTGACCCCATAGGATTATATTAAGTTGGCAATGATTCAAACCAAGGTCAAACCCATAAGTCATGAGCGGACTCTAGCAAGCCATCATGACTACCCAATTAATATAACTTAACGAAGTTCGATAATCCTCATAGAACATATCACAATCCTTTTGTCACGCGATATCATATTGAACATAAGTCATGGTCCACGTCAAATTATCTCGTTCAATGCTTTCTCGATCCTAAGTAGATTGATATGAGCAAATGACATTTATCACATCAATTCATTTGAGCGTGGCCACGCATTTCATCAATCCCACTCTACGAGTGGCCTAAGCAGATATCTCTCTGGAGGAGGGACAAATTCCATCTTGACTTATCATTCTTCCCTACAAGTATCCGATTATGCCAATCATAGCCTTTATGACTACCTGGTTAAGGGTAGCGGTTGAGTATGTCAAACATAATATTCATCATGTGGAAGACCATGATAATCTCAGGTCTAAGGATATCAAATGATATAACTATATGAGATTTAATTATGACATTTGACCATGACATAAATCTCATAGGTGGGTCATGTCCAGTACTTGTTCACCAACAAGTACCCATAAGTTTTATTTGTATCATATACACATGATCATCAATTAAACTTATACTAGTTCTTCATAAGTACTAGGGACGGGGATTTTTACAAGAAACATGCAAAACATATAATAATCCAGGTTGTTATCTCCATAACAAATGAGAACATGATGTAACATAAGGCCTTTCTCAAGGGCCTAGGGCATAATCTGCAACACCTATGCACCATAATCATCATATGATTATCCATTAAACTCATGCTAGCTTTTCATAAGTTCCAGGGACAATGATTATTATAATAAACATGCAAAAGATATAATAATCGGGTTTGTTATCTCTAAAACAATGAAGCTATGATGTAACGCGTATGCCTTTCTCAAGGGCCTAGGGAATAATATCCAACATCAACACCCGCAAGAAGAAAGAAGAGCCTAAGATCGAGGACAAAGACAACAAGATGGTCAATTCAATCATGTCCTACATCGACCAACGCTTCAATGGGCTCAACATGGGGAAAGGCTCCGACACAAGCCTCTATCAGTCATCAATTCTTATGTGCACAATGGCCGCTCTCCCCGATAAGTTCAAAATGCTCGACATCAGCAATTTTAAAGGCAACTCTTGCCCGATGGCTCACATTGAATCTTACATATGGGCCATGGTTTCGAAAAAGGTCTATCCAAAGGTGATGGCGCAATGTTTCCCACTCACTCTCGAGGGGGCCGCCAAAGATTGGTATGCAACTCTTCCTCTTGCTACTCGTCTCGATTGGGACACTGGAATGCTTGCCTTCAAGTCACAATATCAAGGCAACACTACACACCACCCAACAAAGAAAGAGCTCGAGAACAACACCCAAAGGGACAACGAATCCTTTATTGACTTTACAAGGAGGTGGAATGATAAACTTGCTGAAATTGTGGAGAGGCCCAAAACAAGAGAACAAATGGACATCTTCCTCAAGTGTCTGAAAGTTGATCTCCGCACCCATTTAAGTAGGGGATGCTACTACGATTTTTCTCAAATGTACGAGGCAGGAGACCGTGTGGACGAGTTGCTCAAAGAACTCAAGAAGAGCACTCACAGTTTCTGCAACAAAGCCACCTCTAATACAACAAAAGAGGCCTCAGTCAATGCCATCACTTTTGACAAAGGGAACTACAATAAAGTACCTCCATCCCAAGGCAAGAGATTCCGAAATGATCATGGCTACACTCTGCTTCGAGGCATGACTCAAACCGAGGCTTTTGAGGCTCTTGTGGCAAAGAAACAAATCATGCCTCTAAACGATTACAAGCCCAAAATGATCTACGTAAATCACGGCCACGACAAATGGTGTGCCTATCATCAATACAGTGGTCATACCATCGAGAAGTGCTACACTGTCCGTGACCTCATCCAGGACCTCATCGACAAGAAGGAATTCATAATTCCAAGTGAGGGTGATGTCAATGTGTGAGAGCCCGTGCTTGAAACCTAATCCGCGTTCTTGTTCTCATAATGGTTTCCCTACTTTGGTTTTGAAAAAGAAGAGTCGCCACCTCATTTTATTTTAGGAAAATAGAGATAAAACCTTTCGTTTGAAATTGAAGTGGGTTCGGGGGGCTAAGTTACGAGAGGAGAAGGTGTTAGGCACTCCACTCGCCCTTTAGGTCTCTAGCATGCTTCCACCTACGCTTGATTTTAGTTTACCTTTTCAAAAAATGCCTTTTATGCCCTAACTTTGAAAAATGTGTGTTTTATATACAAAGGAGTCTCCTAATCTAGGTATGTTCATTTGATCGCAACCGGGAACCGGTTTGGGTGGATTCCCGATTGGTTTTTGAAAATGGTTTTGAACACATTTAGAAAATGAAAACACATGAAGGTAAGGGGGATTATGTACAAATTATACTAAAAAAAGGGAGACAAATCCCTTATGAATAAATGTCCATGTTTTAGGGTTGCTGAAGTTCAGGACCACTATCTGTTCTCACGCCAATGTACCTATCCAAAACCTATCCAAATCTAGAAAAAAACTTGGAATTGACTCCCAACATGTTAGAGAACACATACGAATTTTTGTTTAATTTTTGGATTAGTTTATCATTCTCAAATCATGCAAAGAACACAGAGGTGAAATCTGCCCAGAACAGTAAACATATAGCATGTCAGACATTCATGGCAAATTTACTCTATTATATCTTGGGAATCTGGAAAAACACAAAACATGAAAGTTGAAACTAACTTTTTTTTTCCAGCGAAAGGAGGGCGGAACCTCCCTAGATTTTATTAATAAAGTAAAAAATGTACAAACGTGGTGGGGGACATGACAACCTCAACACCAGAAGGAAAGCTAAGGGGGGAGTCCTTACACATTGCGTAAGGTCCTCTACATATAAGGTAAGGGAAGCTAGAATACATAGAAAATAAAACATAAAGGAATCTATCCATAACCTACTAACCAAGACGAAAATAAGGGGTCTTTGCCTTATCAAGAGCAAAGAAGCCTTTGCAATGATGAGGAAGATCGTGAAAGTGTAGCAGTTCAATATTCGTCTCAACATCTGCAGCCATGTTGCTAACCCATCCGCAACACCATTACCCTCTCTCAGAATATGGGATACCCGAACCTCCATCTGATCCATCAGGCGAAAAATGTGTGTAACAACATACCAAATAGCCCAAGGAATATGATAATCCTTGTTAAGAATGTGCATCAAGACCTTTGAGTCTAGCTCTAAGCAAACCCGAAGAAAACCATGATTTTGGGCATTAATGAGACCATCCCTAGCAGCAAGAGCCTCAGCCGCCATATTAGACTGGACACCGTAAAAATTAGAGAAAGCATAAATGAAGTCCCGCTGGTGATTTCGAATGATACCCCCACCTGCTGCAATACCCGGATTGCCACGGGATACCCCATCCGTATTAACCTTGATCCAACCATCTCCAGGAAGATCCCACACTACCAATCTAAAATTCTGAGAGGCATGGGGGAGAGTGTGCAGCCGAAAATTATCCACTAAATGATTATCTCCATACGTTCTTGGGAAAGGCACAGAGAAGGATTCAGCAATATTCGAAATGTAGGAGCAAGCCTTAAAAATAATGCTATTGGGACTCATCCGAGAGTTATCAAAACGGATTTTATTTCGAGCCATCCATATTTCCCATAAAATGATAGCTGGAATGATACCAGTTAACCATTTAGTAACTGAAGATGAAGGATGAGAAGGTCCTTGCCACCAACAAAGAAGGGCCTGATTTAAACTCCCAACAAATAACCGAATGCCACACATAGAATTAAAATGAGCCTAAACTCTACTTGCACAATCACCATGCAGAAATATATGCTTAATAGATTCCTCACTACCAGCATCACAACAATCACATTTAGAAGCAAGATAAATACCTTTACGTTTAACTTTATCGTCTGTGGGCAACCCTCCATGCAAAGCACGCCATAGAAGAATGGAGATCTTTTTGGGGATGAAGTGTTCCAAGTTTCAAATCCAGAAAACATGTTTAGAAGGTTAAAAAGGCCTCTGACATTTATATCTCAGAATCTGGAAATTGTCTATCTGAGATCAATCACTTGTTTCAAAAATTGGAAAAAGGCCTTTTATGAGGTCAAAAAATTATTCCAAAAATATGATCATTTTTATTAGTTTTGTTTAGAACAAATCTCTTTTTTTGGCCTCAGTTTGAAAATCAATTTTTGATGGAGTTTTAAGCATGAAAACACAAGTTGGACAGAAATGCTGCAGACAGGGCAGCACATCTGAACTACAGAAATTTCTTTCAAAACATGACCTAAATTTGGAATATGACCAAGAAACTTGGCATGAATCATATTTAATATGTATGGAACAACTTTAAAGAAATGAAGTTATGATGGAGTAAAAAGGTCATGAAAAGCATGAGTTGAACAGAGTATGCTGGACTGGTTACATGTAGCATGAAGATGGACGTCAAAACTTGGTCTAGACTTAAAACCAACACATGAAACTTGGAAACTTTTTATTAACATGTTATTGACATTATCAAGTGTTTATTTATGAATAAATGTGAACAAAAACATGGATAAACACGCTAGAGGGAAAAAGTGGACAGATTGTGTATATTTTGAAAGAAACTTCATTTCATGCTAAAACCTTTCATTTAAAGCTTGAGAATGGACATGAAATGAACATAAGACTCATATATACATTATGGAGATGAAGTTTTGAACATTTACAACATATTTACATGAATATTACAAGCTTGAAAACATGGAAGAAATGGGAGTCTAGCCATTCTAAGGGCTAGACTCTAAACTAAACACATATGATTTTTACATTGCTTACATCTTAGATTTACAAAGGATGATTCTTACCTCCTTACTAGTTTAGGTTGGTGAGTTGTGCTCCCTTTGTCTCCAAGGGAGACTTCCTTTTTTTGTTTGATTTGAGTTGTTGTTGTTGTTGTTTGATTGAAT